>KN485696.1:0-17825 GCA_000787095.1 Periophthalmodon schlosseri
TGTGTGTATGTGTGTGTGCGTGTGTGATTGTAACGCTTGTGCTCTTGTTTCAGCTCAGTCCTTTGGATCTCGCTCGCTGCAGGATTACACAGCTGGACCACATTTATGAGGTGAGAACAGATCTCATTTTTACTCAGGTCACGGATTTTGTCATAAACTGCCTCAAATCAATGTTTATTAGGGTTTTATATCACACCAACTAAAGCATGCTAGTTCACACTTGCCCAAGTGAATAGAGTTGTCGTGCTCCTGGGCAAGGCACATCCTTCCCCTTTACCCCTATCAGAGTCGTACTGCTGATAGATTCTCCTCTCACATGGTTGGGGGCAGTTGATTTCAGACTTGTGATTGTAACATTGTAAAGTTATGCTACAGGTGTAGATGTGACCTGTGTGTGTGTGTTTCAGAGAGATCCCCGCGGCCTGCAGTCCTGTTCTAACCTCAAAGAGAACCAGGACATGGTGGTCTTTGTGCACCTGCTCAAACTCATGCTGGACCTCAACCCTGAGACCAGGATCTGCCCCGAGGAGGTGCTCCAACACCCCTTCACCACCATGTCCTACCTCAGGGGAGTGAGCCTGCCTAGTAAGTACCCCACCGTCCTCTCACACAAGGTTATACATGTCACTATATGTCAATGTAGAAACATGAGCAGAAGAATTTTAGACGTTTGAAGGCAGTGGTGTAGTAGGTTTCGTGGTCACAGACCAACCAGAAGATATCTGGTTTAAACCTAACACTGCAGAAAGAAGAGGAGACTTGTATAACCTTCAAAATAACAATTCTGAGCAGCAATGGTGTAGCAGGTTAAGTATTTGTATATGAACCAATAGATAACCAGTTCAGTACTCTGACACTGCCCATCCAGCCTTCAGGTTACAATAGAAAGAGACTGTGATTGTGCTAAGATCACAATATTTCTTTTTAAATGAACTGTGTTTTTCTGGTGTTGATAAATATATAGTGTGGATAATGTGCTATGATATGGGATAAACATTTAATATACCTTTGTGGCACAGTAAGGTCAGTTTCATTCAAACACAAATGTTAATCTTTTTATTTACAAGTCAGTTTACAAGCTGATATTGCAATATTAATATTCTGGATAGAACATGTGTAATAGGGAGACTACCAGATTCTTGATTGTCTCATGTGAAACCTTTGTTTGATCACAGCGCAAAGGAGGCCAGAAAGAGACCCAAAGACACTTTGGTGAGCTCTGCTCCCAAAAGGAGCAGGAGTTCCAGCCCCAAGGCCCACATCCACCGGGGTCATCAGGCTCACCAATGGTGCCAGGCTCACCAACGGCGCCAGGCTCACCAAGGCCACCAGGCTCGCCAGAGCTGTCAGGCTACCCAGGGCCACCAAGCTCCTCAAGCTCTTCAGGACCACCAAGGCCACCAGGCTCCCAAGGGCCACAAGGCTACCCAGGGCCTCCAGGCTCCCCACGCCCCCCAGGGCTCACCAGTCCCCAAAGAGGTGAAAAAGAGACTCAGAGACACCTCTTTGAGCTCTGTTTCCAAAAGGAGCAGGAGTTCCAGCCCCAAGGCCCACAACCACTGGGGTCATTAGGCTTGCCAACGGCGCCAGGCTCATCAACACCGCCAGGCTCGCCAATGTCACCAGGCTCGCCAGGGCTGTCAGGCTACCCAGGGCCACCAAACTCCTCAAGCTCTCCAGGACCACCAGGGCTACCAGACTCCCAAGGGCCACCAGGCTACACAAGCACCCCAGGGCTAACAGGCTACCCAAGCTCCCCTGGGCCACCAGGCTCGCCAGGGTTGCCAGGCTTGCCCAGGGTCAGCAGCCTCCCCAGGGCCACCAGCCTCGCCAGGGCAACCTGGCTAACCAGTCCCACCAAACCTCCCATCCCACCAAATTCTTTAGGGTCATTGGGTCCCCAAGGAGGTGAGAAAGAGACCCAGAGGCACCTTTTTGAGCTCTGCTCCCAAAAGGAGAAGAAGCTCGAGCCTCTATCAGGCTCACCAGGGCCACCAAGCTTATCAGTGCCACCAGGATTTGCAACGCCGGCAAACTCTGCCACACTGCCAAGCTCAACAAAGTCACCAGGCTCACCAATGCTGTCAGGGCCGTCAATTCCCCAGGACCACCAGGCTCTCCAAGCTCCCCAGGGCCAACAGGCTCCCCAAGCTCCCCTGGGCCACCAGGCTCCCCAGGGTTGCCAGGCTTGCCCCGGGCCACCAGGCTAACCAGTCCTACTAAACTCCCCAGTCCCACCAAGCTCTCCAGGTTCATCAGGTCCCCAAGGAGGTGACAAAGAGACCCAGAGACATCTCTTTGAGCTCCTATCAGGATCGCCAACACCGCCAGGGCCGTCAGGCTTCCCAGGGCTACCAGGCTCCTCAAGCTCTCCATGACCACCAGGTTCCCCATGATCACCAGGCTCCTCAGGGTCAGCAGGCTTTCCAGGGCCACCAGACCCAGAGACACTTCTGGGAGCACTGCTCTCAAAAGGAGAGGAAGCCCCAGTCCTAAGACCAGCAACCACCAGGCTCACCAACGCTGCCAGGCTTGCCTGGTCTGTCAGGCTCCCCAGGGCCACCACGCTCCCCAAGCACCCCAGAGCCACCAGGCTCCCCAAAATTCACAGGTCCACCAGGATAACCAGTCCTTCCAAGCTCTCCAGGGTCACCAGGTCCCCAAGGAGGTGAGGAAGAGACCCAGAGACACCTCTTTGAACTTTGCTCCCAAAAGATCCTTTATTGTGCACCAACAAAGGATCTGATTGACCTGACTTCTTTGACCCCTCCCAAAAGGACTAGACCAGAGGGCAGTGAAGCATCAGATTCATTCTGTTATTAAAGAATATTAAACACTCATTAGCATCCTTTCCTTGTTTTGTGACTTTATTTTACAGATATTTAAGTAGCATCAAAAAACACATTGTCAGTGAATGTCTTTTGCCACACACACTCTTTGTCTCACACACACACACACACACACAACACACAAACATGCTAAAATACATACATACATACATTAATATTTATTATACCTCAACATTTGCATTAGCCTTGGTACTAAGACACAAACATCTCTCTTTCTAAACACAAATATCCTCCGGTGAAGTATTTTATTTGTGTAGTTTTAAACATGTTGTCAGTGACATCCACCCGCAGCTCCCTGTCCACTGCCTGGTCTTTAAATATTTATTCATTTTAGCAGGACTCTGCAAACCTCATAAAGCTCAAATTGGACAGGTAGTAGTGATGTTAACATTGAGGTTGCCAGGCGCTGTTGTGTACAAAGCCAATTGGTTGATTGGGACTGGACAAGGACTAAACTCAGACTAAACCTCAAGGACTAAAATAAGCTTGCAAAGGCACTATGTAACTTTTACTTCTCTCACTCACAAAATAGAGGACACACAAGTTTTTTTAGGTAGTGAGGATTCAGATCCGAGAGAGTCCTTTTAGATTTAAATCAACTGGATTTCACCACTAACGCTGGCAACCCAAATAAGAGACTCGTGTGATGCTCCTTCTGGTTTCTGATTGGATAATCGTCTTGACAACTAAAACACCATATTATAACATAAATAACCATCATGTTCAATGTTTTTGTAATATTTATAAGTGAAATGGATTTTTGATTTATACATGTCTACCTCGTATCTGGGGACACAGATACGAGGTAGGTCATGTTAGGAAAATGTTATTTTTATTTATTCTTTTGTCAGTTCTATTATCATGAACTATACAAGGATAAATAATACTAGTTTAACTTATCAATGCAACCTTTATTAACCCAGGTCCTAACTGTATATAAACCATATGCCCTGGCCTTTCTGCACCAACAGCCTTGACTCTGACCACTATTACCAATCACCAGATTATGAGTGTCTTGCCCAAGGACACAATAACAGTGTGCATTATCAGCAAAATCTACCTGAGCCAGTTGTATGCCAAGGTAAGTTATAAAACATATTCTAATATACAATAATGGAACTATTATTCATTTCAATATATCAACATTTTATTAGAGAGAGTGCCTTCTGATATTAGAGCAAATATTTAAAAACTGCTTCTGTTGTTTTCATCACTCATAGAAGGGTCTCACACTCATTATTTGCACCTGTGTTTTAACTTCCTCTTAAATTGCTAACATTGTATCCAGCGAGATAATTAGCCAACAAAAGTGCTGCAGTAATTAGTACTACACTCATTCCCTGGACATTTTACTATTACTGGACTACTGCACATACAAAATCGAATATAACTTGGATTAAATGTGTATTATTTTTTGCATGTATCTATCACATAGACATATATATCAGGTGATTTCTTAATTAGCCTTCTATAACGAAGCCGCTCCACACAACCTAATGACTTTACTCTATGGTCACACAGAGCAGAGCGCACAGCCATTTCTCTACTTCACACCAATTAGGGAGTCCACATTTGAGTCGGTTACCTCGGCTATCCCTCTTCTAATTGGTCGCCTTGGGTCTAGGCCTACGTCGGAGAAAAGTACTATTTACTTTTATTTGTGATGTCGCACTTTTTGTAACTTTTTTATTTTCATTGTGTGGTATAGCAGAATATGTAATGTGTATATAGGGACAAGTATAGGAGAGATCATGCCATCAAAATATTAATCATTTGAATGGGCTAAAGTCCTTAAAGGTCCACAGTGTAATTTTTTTGGTGGAGGATCTGCCACTCACTTGTTTCCATGGAGATGTTATTGCTTTACCTGGAATGTTCCACAGAATAGCTTTTAACTTATGTATTTTTAGGGCAACAAACAGCTCACTTTAAAGAAAGGATATTACACATCTATGGGGTATTGTGAGCATATGACATTTAGATCACCATGGTACCTTTTATTGTTTTGAAAATGCTATATTTGTCAAAAACAGCATATTAAAATGTGGAATTAGTTTCAGTTTTGTTTTTGACACCATCAATATACATTCACATCAAGTTTGTAAAGTTGTAGTGTATTGTTTTGTATCATGCTTTTGTATATTTATTTTAAAAATGGCCAAGGCTATGGGGTATTTATGGTAGTATGGATTGTGGGAAGTGTTGTGATGACCAGCCATAAAACTTTCTCTTTGCCTTAGCCTGTTTTGGCACATAACTATAGTGGAGAATGAATGAAAGAATGTCTTGAAACGTGATTGGTCGAGAGGCAAAGGTTGTGATTGGATGACAGGTGATGGGCGGTATCAATAAGGTAGGAAATACACTTGCCACAGTGCATGCAAAAGGTTTTAAGCACTATATGTTATGGCTTTACCTGGAATGTTCTACGGAATGGCATTAAACTTAAACGTGTTTTCTCCCATTCCATAACTCAAAAGCCTTATTTCCTACAGATATACGCTACGACATTGTAATCCATCAAGCTCCTCCATGTTTTTAAAGTCCATTTATTTTCACCAGATTTATTTAGGTCTTTTGATGACAAGTAGACCTACATTTTAGCTAGTTTAGCTAGTTATTTTAGCAAGTTATTTTAGCTTCATACACACTACTTTGCATTTCAGTGCTCTAGCAGATGCAGTCCTATCGCCCCGTATTATAGCATTTGTATAGACTGATTGTATAGCAATTAAAGGTGTACTATGTAACTTTTCTGGTGAAAGGTCTACCCGCCAATTTGCAGGTCAAATCTGTGGAGCAGCCTGCTCACAGTAAGAATGCATGTTTTTCAAGGTATTCATTTAGCAATACAAACTAACAACCTAAATCTAAAATTCATGCCATGCTGTGAAACATTTCAGACAAAGCAGTAACAAACTATCAAAAAAGCTACATAGTCCAACTTTCAATAACATATACTTTAATTCTTTGTTTCATTTTTAGTATTTGCTATTCACAGTTAGATTTATAATAAGACTGCGAAAAGTTAGCTATTTCTTATTATTTGAGCACTGACTTTTTGCCGATTAACGTCAAAAGTCCTTCAAAACATACTGTGCACTGCAGCAACATATATAATAGCTTCTTACCAAAACACCGTCATTTTAAAGCTGCAGTGTATCCAGCCCTTATAGACGGCTCCAGAACGCTGTCTTTGCCCCATGCAGACAAAACAGAACAATGGATTTTAGAGTGGACGGCTCACAGTGTTATCTCCTACACTGTAAGCTGTTCCTATGGCCTTTTTTACTTTGTTTAAACCACTGCTCCTCTAATTACTTCGTCCCGCTGTGCTTCTTCTTTGGCAGTGCTGGATAGAAGCATGCATAAATTAGCATTTGGTATCAGCGCTTTTTGAAAATAACTTTAAAAATGTCAATATTTCTGGGTTTGACTTGCATTAAAGGGGATATATTATGTTAAACTGGCGAGTTGTGCCAATGTTGTACTTGCAGCAAAAAAGTTTTAGTATTATGCTTATTTACTTGACCTCTCCAGTGCTCAAAAATGCTTCCTATGCAGTTATGTGCTAGGTCATTGTAATGCATGAAGCTCTTCCATGTTTTTAAAGACTATTAAACTTCTTCTCAAATCACCTTAACTACGCTCTTAGGATAGGGACCATTCAAACAAATAGTGATGGGCAATTCCAGTGATTTTTGTTGCGATCCGATACCAAGTACTATACCAATTAAAGGGCCCATATTTTTTATCTGTTACGTTGTTTCCTCATTACAAACATACCTGGAGTTTTGTTTTGTTTCATTCACACGTCTAACACACAAACCCTGCATATTTAGGCTTCTTCTCTCAAACAGAAAACACTCATGTCGTGTGGTAATGCAGGAAGTGCTCCACTGTGTTCCATACACCATACACCTTCACTAGAATCATTTGGATGATTTGAACAAAAGGTCAAAGGTAGCTGTTAACTTCAAAACTACTTCTTCATGACATCACAAGGTGGAACAGAGCATTTTGAGCTTTGAAGATGTAGACAGACTAATAATAAAGGGTTACTCAAACATGTGTGAATAAAACAAAACACAACTCCAGGTATATTTTTGATGAGGTAACAACATTATAACATGGCTAAAAGCTCACAGGAGTCATTATAACAGGCTAAAAGCTCACAGGAGTCAATTTTGCATAATATAGGACCTTTCAGTGTTGTGACATCTGACAGTTATTTACATTACTTTGTTCCACCCCAGCTTGAAATACTCGCAAATTAAATATATGAGCAGATAAAATAAAATATATGCAATGTATAAAAAAAAAACAAAAAAACTAATATATAATAAAAAAAACACTACAATTTTTGAGACATTTTAAGTATCAATACTTTTGCATGAGAATTTATACCTTTCGATACCTCCGCCTGTACCGATATTGATATTTGGTATCAATCCACCCATCACTAATACAAACTACTGCACTTTTCAATGCACTAGGAGATGCAGTCTTAGCGCCCTCTCCTGGTGTATTGTATAGACCAGTTTTATATAAATTAATGGTGCACTATGTAACTTCTGGTGGAGGGTCCGCCACCTTGTCTCTGGAGATCATACTGATTTGTCTGGAATGTCCCACAGCATGGCATTAACAGTAACAATACATGTTTTTCAAAGTATTTTTGAGCAATTAAATAAATGTTTAATGAAAGTTTAATGTCCATCTGTTCCAAAACAATAACAAATCCATGGAGACAAGCAGAAAAGCTCCATAGTGCACTTTTAAAGCTATGCTATAAAGACGCATTATTGAAATGACTGGAAATAGCAACGTGACGGTGCCCAAAATATTACCTGAATAATGAGTCGAGACCTTTGCATGGCTTTTTCCACCTTATCGGCTAACATCTACAAACTTCATGACTCTTTTGTGACTTTAAAATGTTAGGGCAAAATGTAGCAAAACAAACAGCAATAGAAATATCTTGCAAAATGCACTACTTGTCGATTGTGATAATTTTGGGAAGTCTGAATACGTGCGTGCTGCTGTGCCGAGGAAGGTATTGACTGGCTGATTTGTTTTGGCTATGTGAAGGTCATTTCTTTCACAGCTATGCATAAATATTGCGCGGAAAATGTTAGCGCGGCTCACTGGTATTTAAGGCTAATGGACTGCACGGCAAAATCGGATTTAGCGGCAATGAGCGCTATGCTAACGTCTGCCCTGCTTGACCTTATGGCACCAGTAAGACTATTAGCGGTGAAAAACAACTGCAGAGAGGAGACAAAGGAGTGAGTCTGTGTATTCTTATTAAATACAGGGGGTCTGATCTTTTGTGTTGACACTGAAGGATTTGTTTGATCCTCCACCTGTTTTTGCCTGACTAGACTTATGATAATTGTAGGATCCTAAAAGTAGGATAATTGTACTTCTTTTGTTGAGAATGTTATTAAAAAGTATGCATATTTCTTAAAGTATTTTGTGTTTCAGCATGTTTGACTATTGTGTCTTTGTGTGGATTCTAAATAATTGGTGTTTCGAGGTCTTTGGCATTTTAATTTACTCCGAAAGAAATTATAGTCATGCCACATTTTTTTGCGACCATTGTTTGAAAAAAAATGCTTTGTGAACTTGACAAGCATCTCGAAGTGCTTTATAGTAGTCCATTATTTATTCACTCTTCACAGTTGCAGCCTACTGCCACAAGTGCCCTGGGGCTGACTGATAGAGGTGTGGCTACTGTTTTTCTGACAACCATCAGTGGAACTCAACAGTCCCACCCACTTCTCAGGTTCAAGAATTAAAATTCCAAACTATTATTTCCCATTGACTAATGAGCTATGTGAAAAATAATGAGGATCATTTAATTCAATTCTGGATGTCTAAAGCAAAAGTTCTTTATTCCTCATTACATGCATAACTTGCGCAGACATGTGCACATCCCAGGACCCTCTTGCTAAGAGACGAGGGAGCTAACCATTTAGAGCAGTTTATTTATCATCAGATCAAAGTCAATACATTGTGGTAGTTTTGTCCATTCAAGTCTGACCACGCTGCCATTGTAGGGAGTATTATAGCCTAGCCTCTATCCATAAGAAAACATGTAGTTGCTAATGTGACATTCAGAAACCTAATCTGTCCTAACCTGTCCATTAGCCTCTTGATAAGCACCCCACCTATGAGCAGAACTCCGACCCTAGTTATCATGAGCATGTGGAGGGGAGAGAGAGTACCTAGTGAGCAGGCCTGGTACCCATACATCTGCTAGGGTCCGCTCTGAGCACCCACCTCTCACCAAACACGCTCGGGTAGGGTCAAAGTTCAACCTTAGAGGGAGCAGAGAGCTTAGTGATTCAACAGGTTCCGAGTGAAAACTGGAGCATATGGTACACAGACAGACTGATGCAGATAGAGAGGGCCATGCATGGTTTAACACGACACAGGACAGGCCAGTGTGGTGAACCGTGTAGGAACAAGAACATCTGGTCCTAGTCAACTGCAGCTGCCCGATGTCTGAGCTCAACATTGACACATATACAGTATATTAAAGAGCCGGTATCAGATTTCAAACCATGAGTCAGGAACATGTTTTAATTTTAACTTTCAGCTCACTTAGTCCTTTCTGCCACTGTGATATTGCACCATGACACAGAAACAACAGTGGGATAGTCTCATGCAGTGGTTTCCTTGTAGTTCTCACCTACTATTTGTTTTTATGTCACTCTTGAAAATGCTCCATGACAGAGAATGAAGTGCCTGGGATAGTGTCAGGCAGTTGGTTTCCAGTGATTGTCAGTAACAATGTGCCTAAAAAAGGTGACCCTGTCAGTAGCTTCTGTTGTAGTGATTACTTGAAAATGCTAAATAAATAGATTATATTATACAGTGTCTTTTTTGTTATTTAGCAGCATTTACACACAGTGCATGATGTAAAAAGCATTTATCTTGACAACAATAAATTTAAATCAGGTACAGGCCCTTCAAAGTGCACATGACAAGTTAGACTACTAATTTCACTAAAACATATAATTAATATACAGATTTTAATTTTGGTGAAGTTTATCATTTTAATTCCTGGTTGGACACAGACAGCTGACAGCACGTACTTAGGCCTGTAGTTAATTCCATACATGTTGCTATAGCATCTATAATGTAAACAAGGGTCAAACTAGGTCTAAATTGCACAATAGTTATGATAAGGGAAATAAAAATAAATGACAGCACCTTTATTTTGTTAAATTAAAGTTTAAACTGTCAGGAAAATACCTTCTTTTTGCCTAAATTGTTCCTGCATTGTAGATGGAATTTTATATATAACCTCTCCCTCACCCTCCACAGGTGGTCTCATTCTTTTTCCAAGCTCGGGTCCTCTACCAGAAGCCACAGTGTTTTTTGTTATTTGGTTTTTACACCATATGCCCTTCCATCACAGCCAGCAAAGTTATCTATTGTGTGAGGAGCATAGCAAATGCCTTGCCCTGATGCATTTGGGAAAAGTTCACAAGACCTGAAGCTTGCACTACAAAGCTGGATTGAAGTGTCAGGTAGGTTACTTCAGGGTTAACCCTGGTTTGGACGTACTACAAACCTAGATTACTTACTATCGGGGTAGATCTCTATGGAAACATGCCCTGAGCTCATTACCTGCTCCGGACCATAACCTTAACCTAACCCGATAAGAAGATGACTCTTTGGCCAATCAGAGATGAGAATCCAGCTGCTGTGAGCCGAGTGCACAAGTCAATGTATGAGCTCACATTTTATAAAGATGAATTACAATTAAACTTGCTTTGTTACCTCCCCCAAAAACATACCTGGAGTTGTGTTTTGTTTCATTCACACATGTTTAAGTAACCCTTTATTATTAGTCTGTCTGCATCTCCAAAGCTCAAAATGCTCTGTTCCACTTTGTGATGTCATGAAGTGGCAATTTTCAAGTTAACAGCTACATTTTACCTTTTGTTTAGTAGAGATTGGAAATTCCAAGGCTGAAATTATCCAAATGATTCTAGTCAAGGTGTATGGAGTTTAAAAACACAGTGGAGCACTTCCTGTATTGCCACATAACATCGCAAGGTGGAACGGAGTGTTTTCTGTTTACAAGAAGAACTCAGTCTGAATATGCAGGATTTGTTTTCTGTTACAAGAAGAACTCAGTCTGAATATGCAGGATTTGTGTGCTAAACATGTGTAAATGAAACAAAACACTCCGGGTGTGTTTTTGATGAAGAAGCAACATTATAACATCAATCATAAAATAATCTAATATGGGCCTTTAAAGACTGCTATTTTACAAAACTCTGCTCTATGGTTTTGTTTGATCGTAGTTTAAAAATGACAAATCAGTATTCATATTTTTGAACTTTTTTACTCAAATGACAAATCTACTATATACACCAGAAAATACAATTTATCGACCTTCCCTCTGCGTTCCAATGCTGTCCCCTTTCATTAGCACAAATAGGTTACTGGTCATGTGTATCTGCTTAACTTTTATGACTGAATAAAGATCATTGTATCCCTCTCTATGTGTGGGTGATGCGCTTCTTAACATGGCATTCTCCACACCTGCCCTCTGGCCACTCCTGCATTAAACATTTCATTAACGTCAAACTCCATTATCTCTGATAGATTAAACAGGCCCACGCGCTGTCAGAGGGGGAAAACCACACCATGATAAAGATACAAGAGATGCTAAACTTATATTAGACTGGAGAGTGGGTACTTTTATGATCAGAACAAAATCTGATGACTAGAATAATCAAATAACCCAGTAATTATGATTTTTGGTGTGTGTTTACATGCACAAAAAACTGTGATCGTCAAAGACACTTAGTAACATGTGGCAGTTAAAGGCGCTGTACCTCATTTTTACCATCTTTAAAAATGTAGTGGTTGCAAAGTTATTCCTCACTTCCCCAATGTATTCTGAGTGATTTTCACAAATTTTAGAAACCCGAGTGGAGTTTGACCATCACAGTAAAGCTAACAACAACAACTAGCATGCTAACAGCTCACTTCCTGATTACCAGACAATAAAACACTTCATAATCAGATGACAGTAAACAGCGGACTTGTTAAGAGCTGCTTATACAATATATCTGTACCGAGGCAAGACAAATTTTGCTCAAATACATGAAAAAAAATGAGGTACTGGGCCTTTCATCAATTGTTCTTTAGAATAATTGTATCTGGAAGAAAAAAAAAAAAAAAATCTTTCAGTCTTCAACATTTTCTCTTTCATGTTTGTCTTTTTTACACTAGTTTGGCCTTTTTGCAGCAGTATTTTCCTTGTCAAAATCTGCACACTTCAGACACAGTCAGAAAGAAATCAGATTACTCACCTCAGATGTAGCTGTTGACCTGATATTTCATAATCTGATAACTCCAGAAATCAGATAATGATTGTCAGTTTGCATGTAAACATGGCCAGTGTTGAACTGTCTGAATATGTAGGAGAATATATGTAACAAAATGGTTGTAAAGGTTTGACTTGAGAAAGAGAAAGATAATATTTCATTTCGGCCCCTATAGGGTTAAGTTGTCTGAAATACAGTTGAAACCAGAAGTTTACATACACTATAAAAAAGACACATGTGCTTTTTTTTCTCACTGTCTGAGATTAAATCAGACTAAACTTTTCCTGTTGAGATTAATCAGACTAAATTTTTCCTGTTTTAGGTCAATTAGGATTACCAAAATTATTTCTATTTGCTAAATGCCAGAATAATGAGAGAAAGATAGTTTCAAAGATTACTATGCATTTCAACAATTTGGGAAAACCCAGATGATGATGTAATGTCGTTGTTGTGTCCTTGGGCAAGACACTTAACCCACCTTGCCCCCAGTGTCTGCGTACACTGGAGTATGAATATGTGTGTGTGAATGGGTGAGTGGTGAGTGCCTTGAAGGTGGAAAAGCGCTATATAAAAATGTGACCACTTACTATTTACCATTAGGCTGTAAACAACCTGTGTAATTAAATTGCTGTGGCAGTGGGGAATACACTGCAAAGGAGGAAAGTTAGATTTGCTTTTTAAATAGTTTTGCTTAACTTACTGCATATGGCGTCATCATTGCCACAGTATAAAACAAAGGTACAATCATACTCCATATACTTAAACTCAGTGAAACTCTTTTGTGAAAAACACAGAGGTTAGTATTTTGAACCTCACAAAATACAAATGTAGCAAACCATATGGGACCCTATTCGCTGTAATATTTCTCTAAATGTCACAATTTGAATAAAATAATGATCATGCCACAAAACTTACACCAGAATTTGCGATTTTGAATCCTCCCAGCACGTCTCTGTGTTGTTCAGGTGCGAGTAGGCCAACCACGTCTCTGCTCCTACTGAGGCCCTGTTATTAGCGGTGGAGCTCCCAGGTGGCAGTCTGCGAGTGTGAGAAACGGGCTGAGCAAAGCTTTACCCCAAACTCAGTCCAATTTCTCAACAAGAGGAAAGACAAACTCCGGTGGGAAAGTGTGAACTGTGAACGAGATGGTAAGGGGAGGATTTAAGCGTGGTTTGTGCATGAAATCAGCTGCAGTAGAGTGCATCAAGAGTGTAGACTGTACAAAAATGGCTCTGTTCCTCAATAATATTAATCAGGTTGAAGTAACAAAATTGAGTCACACTTGAATTTGTACTAACCCAGTGGTTCTCAGACTGTGGTACGTGTACAGTCTGCACTTCAAATTTTTTATTTTACCAATCAATTTGATACACATTTTTGCCCTCCTTTAATTGTGTCCTGGTTTAGAACTACTATATCAATTCTGTAGTTCTATTTTAGACCTGGTTCAGATCTGGTGGTACTCGGTGGTACTAAACTTGTAACAATGTAACTTACTGTATAGCAATCTGAAATACCACGAGCAACCGGTCCACCCCTTTTGATATGGTTCAGTCCAGGTTCAGAAGGTTTACTGTTAATACAAAGGGAACAAACTGCTGTGAGTATGAAGGGTCCAACATGTATCCTCTGGCAAAGAATAATACACACAGTAAAAGTAAATTACTAACAAAGTAACTTAACCTAATTAATTAATTGCAGGCTGCCAATCTGCGCCCCCCGCCCCTCTGACTACCAATGCACTCACGCACACACCATTTTCATACAATGGCAAGTGACAATGTTCGTGAAGTGTCTTGCCTAAGGACACAGCAACAGTTTTTGCCAATGGCGCCCCAGTTATTAAAGACCTTGATAAAGCAGAATGATTGATCTAAAAGTAAAATAATGAAACTACATTAGAGGCTCAATTACAAAAAAAAAAAAAAAATTGACTATTTACAAAACATCGATTAGTAACAATTTTGTCTGGATTAGTGTGTCTACCTCAGAGAACGCTGCACAGCTCTGAGGGGACGTTGCCTGGCAACACCAAAACAAATTCTCCCAGCCTCACAGGTGCACAAATCAAATAACAACAAAATAACTTATTTGGTGGAATTCAATAATATATAGTGATTGAAAAAGAACTAATTTCTATGAAGTTGTAACACATGTAATTATAATAGTTCAATAGGGTTAGAAGTGACAGATTTTACACAGTGCATGACATTCTGGTTAAATATTAATGTTAAATGTTAATTAATGTTAAAGGTTGTTAGATAGCGCATTACATTGTAATTAATGAAGGGTAAGGAACATGCATTATAATTAAATATAAAGTGTTACACAGAGTAGCTAAACTAGAAAATAGAGAAAAATACACAGTGTAGTTTATTAAAGAAGACCTACTGTTCTTGTCTCCTAGTTATAACCTATGACACCCATGGATCATTATGTTATAATTTGCATTTTAAGGCGCAATAATCATCTAAAGTGACTTAATAAAAGAAACAAGTCTGCTGACGTCCGTGTTAGAAAACTGTGGCGCCCAATGAGAGTTGACGTCGGCGTAAACATCATCACAACTAAGAGCTGTGCAGCTGTTGGTATCTCAGGTGGATAGCTGCAGATCAAGCAAGAAGCTGATTTTTTTTTTTTTTCATTAATACCAAAATGACTACACGATGCTGCCAAATCAAGTGGAAAACAAAACAAGGTTATTTGATTTTATATTGCAGTTTTCATGCACTCAAATAATAATTCAAATTGGACTCTATCCATTATTTTAGATTTATGTTTCCTCAATATGTGCAGTTTTGGCCATTTTTACAATATGGCCTATTTTGATATGAAAACATTAAATTATCCAAAACATGTAATATATTTTTTTCTCTTATGTAACTTAAACTGTTGTAACTATAAAACAAACTGCTGGGATTCTGTGCCTGTCTGTAAATGAGCACAGTGCTGCTACTGCATTTGGAGACAGTAGAAGAAAGAGGTCATAAAACAGAGAGCAGATAGAGCCCAGAACAAAAGTAGTAAATGCATGTAGAATGGAGTCATTAATCTTTGAGCCGCCCCTTGGTCCCTGCTTCTAAATTGTCTGCTATTTATAGGCGGTCATCCCGGGTGTGCTCGTGTCATCAGGGCGCATGTGCTCGGTGTTGTTGCGCCTCTCATTGGTCCAAAGGAGGGGTCAGAGGTCTGGTGCTTTAATTCCAATGCAGACTAGAGGCCTATTCGGACGAAATGAATTTTACCTTCGTCTGTAAAATCTGTTTGTATGGACTTTATTATGAAAATGGAGGTCACATAAACACACCGAAACAAGACAAGAACCTTTTAATTCATAATGGCGCTAGAGCATGATCAGAATGACATACACGCGATCACATTTCTCAAACAGCCGCAGCCTCCTTCTGTTAATCTATTCACGCTGACAAACCCATCAATCCAAACTTTACAAGCTTTATAGCAAAAGTGCCCAAACTTTTCCAAAGAAGTGCCAAGCTGCTGGTCGCCGGTTGCCACGACAACAGGCTTGTACTTCCGGTTCCAGATCTTTACTGCAGTTTGTTTTATGTATTTTTAATTTTTAATCTGGACATAATATGGGCCGTAGAGACATTTTGAATCACTGTTAGCTTCAGTGAACGGACTAAAAACAGACCAATTTACAGACATGAGCGTTCAGACGAGATTAAAATCACCTGAGTTTGCAGAATTACAGTAGGTAAAATTCAGGGGAATTTTTACAGACATTTTCACAGACAAGGACGATTCGGACGGGACTAGAAACACAGGTAACATTCGTAATTATTACAATTTACCTGAGGTCCCCAGGTGAAACTAATCCCGTGCGAATAGGGTTTAGGTGTGTCTGTGATGTAGGTTCATGTTATATATGTGTGTGAAGGGAGGGACAGGGAAGAGAGAATGTACGAGATGATTTAGAGCGTTGCGGCCAATGTGCACGTCTCTCGCGGCTTCATTATCCGATGGTGAGCGCGCAGTGAGGCGGCACAATCACCTTTTAATAGGACTGTTTCAGCACCAAAACGGAGAGGGATGAGCGAGGAAACACACCCAGAGTCTTAAACAAGCCCAAAGTACAGACACAGCAAAGTTAGCAATGAGTCACCTTAACCACCAACAGGAAAAACTTTCAGATTCTTACAAAAAACATGACAGAGGAGCTCATAAAAATAAGACATTGAATTGGCCTTTTTTGTGTGGGAAAACAGAACATGTGCATTCTAAAGGAGGGTAGGTATATCCTTAAGCATTTCTAATACAGGAATCACCAGATATTACATTACATTAAGATACAGTATGTAATTTTCTGGAGTTAGAAAGTCACCTGCAAGATTCCATGGAAATAGAAAGTTAAAACCATACTTTGGAAAATAGCCATGGAGACAGATACATTTTCTGCCATACTGTGGAATATTATAGCCAAAGAACAACCTTTCCCTGTAAAATAAGCAAGAGGAGGCCCTCGTAGAGACCAAATAAGTCAGGTTTGTGGAGATGTCCGCTCATAGTAAGGACACACGGTTTTTTATGTATTTCGGTGCAATAAAAACATCAGAAATGAAAAAAAGATGCTTCTATTTTTGTCTAATTTACTACGGCTTTAGATTGACTAATACAGGCCTAACATCTTACATTAGTGAGTAGTTAAGCTGTCGTTGCATCTCGAGGCAAGACACTTTACCCTCCCTGAATGTGTGAGTGAGTGATCAGTGGTTTGTAGGGGCCGATGGTGCAGATTGGCAGCCTAACTTCCCTCAGTCTACCCCAGGGCAGCTGTGGCCAAGTAGCTTGTACCATTATGAGGAGTGAGTGAAATTCTAAAGTGGCTCTGAGCTATTATTAAGTGCCATAAATCAAAACTTTGATTAAGCTATCTACACGTGATGGATAAATTTCTACTTCCAAAGCCTCCCCTCCCCTCATCAGTATCAGCGCTGGTCCCTGTGTATCCTACAGGCACAGCAGATGTCACAATCTCCACAGTGTATGTGACGACCACGAGACGACAAGCCCCGCCCCCACACACACCCCTCCCACACCCACTCATGTCAGCTCTCATGAAATCTGCGCCACGGTCATCGTACATCATCGTTAACAATATGTCCACCGGCAACCGCACTGTCCATCTTTGCTGCGTCATGCTATGCTAACCTCTGCACGCTGATCACATGTGACATCGGTCTACTCTTTGTGAAATCAACACTGCCACTTTATTTACATGTCTGGCTCATTGGAATATGTTGCATTTTGTGTTTATCTTAACTGTCTTGAGTGTCTGTGTATGATCTAGGGGTGCCACAGTGAAGTTGTTTATTTTGCCTGTCATTGATTAGCCTGATGATGCTGCTTTAATTTGCACTTATGAAAATGTATCCTGACAGCATGACCAATCTGAAATCAAGAGCCCTAATGGTGTGTGTGTGTGTGTGTGTGAGTGTTTGTGTGTGTGCGGTAGCTTGTGTGAAAAATGTGCTCCATATTTGACCTCAAAGAACCAAAGGCAAATCTAGGACAGAGGAGTATCAAAGCGTTAGAAGAAACAAACGCTTACGTAATTAGCAGGATGTAATAACCCGGAAGAGGCATTACGGATCTAAAA
>KN485696.1:17940-32501 GCA_000787095.1 Periophthalmodon schlosseri
TTCGTTGGGATTCTTCTCTCTGAATAGAGTTCTACCCAATATCAGTCTGGAATGCCTCCTGTTGATAGTGTCAGAGAAGAAGAGGAATCACAAAAAACAATTGACAAGCTTTGATACTAAAACAACATTTTTGGATAAATGTATGCGTAGCATCATCCCTCATTTCTTACACTTGGGACCTTGTTGGCAATTATTAATGCAATGTTTTTGTTGGAAAACATACATTTTCCACTCCACAACAAAAGTTGTGTGGACTAGAGCAGTCAGAGCCATACAGGATGTACGTTTGTGGGTTTGAAAACTTAAACTTGGTGGCAATCCAGCTTGTAGCACAAGGCGGTACTTGAAAGAGATATAGGGAAGGGATCATCTTTTTATATTTTGGACATTTTAAATAGCAATATTAATCTAAACCTTTACAGTGTATGACATCTTAAACGTCATTACAGCAAAGTGTCTGTCGGACCATGCTGACCAAGACTTTTTTTTAATTTGAGACAAAACGGCTGTGCAACGCTACTGAATGGTATGTCAGCAATAACAAAAAAATTATCAACCAAGTACAGAGTAGAGGGTGTGTTTGGGGGTAGGGGGAAATAGGGCTTTTTGAAAGTGTGGTGTCTCCTGCGTTCAAGCAGGAGAACAAAGATTACTCAAACATGCATGAATCACTCTACAACTTTGAGTAAATGAGAACAGAAAACAATAACATGGTTAAAAGCTGCAGGGGCCACTTACACTCCAAATACTGAATGAAATATTTAACCAGACATTCCAAAATACTGCATATTTTAGAACAGAAGTAAATTATTCTAAGTTGAGTAATTAGCATGCTCTGACAAATATAGTCCTGACTCCAGCCGGCTACAGTTGAACACTGAACCTCCCATTAAAACCATGGGGACATTAAACTGTTGCATCTTTCATCAGCTTTTAGCCAGTTGGGTCTGACTACACAATAAAATGTTTCATTATGTTTTCGACTGAATGCTTTGAATTTAATATTTGTGTTTTAATAAAGCAAAATGATTCCTGCGGACTCATAAAATTTGTGATTTCTTACTTACTTTTTTCTTTTTGCAACATTTTATGTCCTATACTGGTTGTTAATTGACCACTATAGTTTAAAATAGACTGACATTTGTGCGATCGAATGTATATTGCCTAACAACAACTAGAATGCCAACTGCGCACTTCTTGATTCTCTGACAATAAAATGCTTTATAATTACATGCAGACAGTACACAGCAGACTTATTTTGACTTCAAGAGTTTCTTGTGCAATATATGTGTACTGGGACAAGACAAACTTCTCAAATACACAGTATGCATTTAAATTTAAAAAGTGTGGTTCTTACAAAAAGAAAAGAAAAAAATACTCCTTTTACCACTTGTAAAGCATCGTTTTGTAAAATATTCATATGCAATCTTGTCAAACATCAGTGCTACATTAGAAATTTTGGAGTGAAGTTTTTTGTCAATGCAGAAAAATGAAAGCTGTTCTCACAAACCCTTTTTCCCTTGGTCTTGCTGGAATGCCATTTCAAAGTATTCAGGAACAGTACGGTATTAATAATTTACCTCGCAACTTTGGCGCAGTAAAACAACACTTTAAAGGTTTAGCAAAGGTTGCAAAATGCCATGTTGTATGTAATATGGAATGTATAATGTAAAAGTATGGAAAGTGGAAAGTTATATGCAAGTCCAAATAGAGTTAGAATAATCCATGCATCTGAATAGCACCGTCAGCAGGGCCCTGTCACATCTGATTTACAGCCACAATATATAGGTACACAGTGCAAATGTGCTATAGGCATGCAGGGCAAACGGGATAACTACAGGGCTGAGGAAAAACGTATTTAAAGAGCTTGAAACCAATTGTTTAGATGCATTTGAGCATTTTTTTTCTTGCCACAGTACAGATATATTGCATAAACACCTATTGAGGTCAGAATAAGTCCATTGTGTACTGTCTGCATGAAATTATAAAGGGTTTTATTATTCAAAAATCAGGAAATGTGCAGTTAGCATGCGAGTTGTTGTTAAAATTACTGTGACAGCAAAACTCAGCTCTGAAAGCTGTGAAAAGCAATTATAAATTCATCACTGTGAATAACTGAGATGTTCAGGATGCATAAGGTAAGTGAGGAATAACTCTGGACAACAATAAAAATGAACTACTTCTGTTTGTCAAATTTTTAAGACAAGACTGGAATTAGAGAAAATGCAGGGGGAGTATGGGTAAAATATGGCCATATTTTATCATGAATGAAAAGCCCAGTGGGTACATGAGTAAAAACAGGCTGGATACTACTGCAACTTTGGAAGTGTGTCAAGTCAAGAGTGTATTTAATGTGTTTTACAGTGTACAGGTATTTCATTCAGGTGCTAATTCAAGTTTGATTTGAACACTTGGTCTATTGTTCTCTGTTGGAAAAAAATCCAATGAGAAATGATGATATCGTGAAGACAAGGCTCAAAAATTTCTAAATATTTCTAAAGAATTATGATGCATTTCTGTTTTAGCTGCTCTCCTGTAATGTGGTTGTTCCTACTTGAATTTTGTCCCTCCCATTGTAATCAGCCAAACAATGTGTATATAAGGTGTCTTGCCAGATGACATAACAGCAAATGTAATGGGAATCAAACTGACAACTCTTAATCAAGAATACCTCCTATCCCATAGTTAACACATTTTGAGTCATGGTCACCCAAATCAAATATTTAATTGATTAATCTTATTATGAGTCGGCAGAAAGGGCATCTGATATAATCTTGACAAATTGTTACAACTGATTCACCCTATAGAGCAACATTTCCTATAAACAAAATGTATCAACATGACAGTAACATTTTTGAAGCAGGATTCATACTTGACAATACCCAGATCCTGAAATATAATACATGTAAACCTGTGTGTTCTAAATGTGCATTGAAGCGTTCTGTCTTTTTACTGCAAGAAATGAAATATTGACAAACGTTCTGAGGTCATTTTTTGGGCAACATCTCCATCTAGTGTTGAACTATGAAATTGCACTTAAAATCAGCCAGCGCCATTCTGAACAAGTATTAACCATTACCAAGAAATGTATGGGTGATTTGAATTAGGTTGAGATCACTTCGAGTTTTTGATGATAATATATGGAAGAAAATCCACAAAAACTGGTGAGATTTTGATAGAAATGGGTATAAAAGTTGGAATTGCCCTCATGTGGCTTACTGTTGACAATTAGATCCCAGCTTTGAGTCCAAAGTGTGGGTAATTCTGTGTGGAGTTTGCATATTCTTTCTGCGTCTTAGTGGATTTCAGTTTAGCTCATCAATCAGAAAAATCCTCCAGCTAAAGTAGTCCTGATCAAGCCAGGCTTAAGATCTGGAGATGGGTCCCTGGGCGCTGCAGTGTGGTGCTAACTGCTCCTGAGGAGATGCCCCAGCGACACTGAAGGACAGGTCAAATGCAGGACACATTTCCGCAAGTGGATCAATAAACTATACCATAGCTTATCATAATCAGGTTTAAATTTACCTATTTATGCCAGTACAAAAACTAAAACAGAACCAAATAGAACATCAATTCTAGTATAATAGAAAATTTAACCAGGTTTCAACGACACTTAACTATGACAAATCCAGGCCTACTCTAAGGGTTCGTTCACACTTGGCCTACCTGATGTAGACCTGGCTTCGTCCTGTTTTAGTCCTTGTTTAGTCTGCAACTAGTCCAGGTCTAGTCCAGGTCTAGTTTTGTTTTTAGTCCTGGTTAAGTCCCTATTTAGATGTGGTAAATATGAATATGCATCAAAACCTGGACTGGATCAGGACTACACCAGAACTAGAACAGGACCAAACCTGAGTCTACATGAAGATAACTCAAGTAAAAACTGGAAGCAGCTCCGTAGTCTGCCTGTACTGCCCATTTTATGTTGTTGAATAAATACACTGCTAATTAACCTCATCACTATGAATTTAGCGTTTGTGGATTAAACGTGAACATTTCCTATACAAATACTACAGAATACTGGTTCCTAAAGCTGCCCTATGTAACATTTCTGGTGTTGCAACTGTAGTAGTATGGCAAACTTGTATATCTTGCATCTAAATTACTGGTGTTTTTATTGTTAACCTAATACCTTGATTAAACATGCATTCTCACTGTGAGCGGGGATGTGAAACATTCCAAGCAAAGCAGTAACATGTCCATGGAGACAAGTAGGTGACGAACCCTCCACCAAAAAAAGTTACATATTGCACCTTCAGGAAGGTCACATCACGTTTTCAAAACATCTCCCCAATTCATAACTGCCAATCACAGAAGAGCACACTAGTCAGCTAAAACGGCACGACAAAACCTATTAAACAGTGAGAGGGGACAGACAAAAACGCGCCACCATAAGGAGACAATAGCTGTTTTAGTGTCCCTCTGCGCTACACCTCTGCTTTTCCAATTTGGACTGTGTGTCGTGGTTCTTTTTATACCTCCTCCAGCACTGCATTCATAAGCACTAGCTCTCCACAGTGTCAGCGCTAATAAAACTTAAATGTTGTGCGTTAGAAGTGGTCTGAGGCCTGCACGCAGTTTGGGAAGGGACAGACGTGCTGAGAGGAGAGGTTTCAGCTAATGGCTCTCCAAGCAGTTTACTTTGTAGTGAAAGTGGGCCTGTCACAATAACACATTTTGAAGTCCAATATAATGCTTAAAAATAGACGATAAACTATAATATTTAAAGTATTCACAATAACCAAATGTACAATATGGTATAGTTTTAAACAGTGGTAGAAGATGTACTCAATTTTGTTACTTAACTACAGACCAGAGTAAAAAAAAAAAAAAAAAAACTCAAGTAAAAAGTATCATATGAAAAAAAATCTACCTAAGTAAAAATATTACAGTAACCCTTTAAAAATGTACTTAAAGAGTAAAAGGTAAAAGTATTTCACGTAGATTTTGAGATCTTAGAAGGCTTCAAATGCAGCAATTTTGATAAAGATTTGTGCTGAATTTTGTTCAACAGAAACATTGGAATTGATAGATTTTTTTTTAATTTGTGTATTGATCAAACTATGAATGTTAAAAAAAAAAAAATAAATAACCCCTCTGCCTTTTCAACAGGTCTCAAACAATAATGAAAAATACTTTACTTTTCAGTCCTGTTCAAAACATGATGAAGTAGAAAGTAGAGAAAAAGTAAAAGTATCCACTTCAAAATGTACTTAAGTAAAAATTGTAGGTTTCTGTACTTTACTTAAGTTACGTTCCACCACTGGTTATAAAACAAGAGCTGTAATGAAGAAATAGCAGAATGCAAGACTTAAGTAGTTAGTCTGTATCTGTAATGAGCCACAAAGGTTATTTATTCAACCATCTACAGGTCAAATATTATTATAGTATTTTATAAGTTATCCTTATTTTTGATTGCATATTGTTTGTTCTCCTGCTGTTCTTGCACTTTAACACTGGAATTTTCCCCCATTGTGAGACAAATAATGATTATCTCATTTTAGAAATTAGCATTAAGGTGGAGGACGGGTGAGAATTCTATGGTAGAATTTGCCTTTTAAGTGTCCAGATGCAGATGTCTTGAATATTTCTGTAATTACTGAGCCTATCCACATGAAACAAAAACTGGTGCAAAGTTCAAGTAGTACAGTTAGTTAAACACAGGCACAATGGCAGTTACCGGTAGTTGAAATTATTTTAAGAAACAAAATGATTATACTGGATTTTTGGGTCCAAATTGTTGAACCTTATATATTTTTTTGTTATTCCAATCCAAGACATTAAATTCAGCTTGGAACTGCTATTTTCTATCTGCTCACCACAACTGTTTGTATTGTATTGTATTTTTTTTCTTGTGCTTAAATTAAAATGATCAGAAAAATGACTTGAGGGGCTCATGCTTGAATTCAAACATTCTTTTTCATTTTCCATTACATTTAAAAATACAATCATTTCACAGAAAATTATCCTTATTGGCTCAAAACAAAAAATATATAGAACACAGTATTAAAACATTTTTGGATCACAACTCATCAGATATAGGCACAGGTGACTTCGCTGTAGGGTCCGTAACGTCCGAACTTGTCTTTTCCGACCACAGACACGCAAATCTTGTACCCGGGCTTGTATTTGGTGTACAAGGAGAACATGGGGAGGGTCACCGCTGCATATTCTCCTAACTTTTGCCACCCGTCGAACAAGTTACTACCAATGGCTACTTCTGTGGTGAGATATATGCTGGAACCAGGAAGACAAGAACTTAAAAGTGCATATGACACGTTAGATTACTCATTTCATTCATACATAGTTAACACCATTTTTATTTAAGATTGTATAAAAGTTTTCCCTAGTTTTTTCCATTTTTAAAATTGTTAAATGAAGGTTTAAACCTACGTTAAATAACTTCTTGCTGTCTGAATACAGTTAAAAATGAAAAGGACCAGTCCAATGCTCGCGCGCACTGGGCACAAATGTGTGTGGACACTGCACTTAAAAAGGTATCAGATAAAAGCCTAAAGTCTACATTATTAAAATGATCTTGCACATGTACGTTTCTATCATGCAGTTGGTTAAACACTGACTTGCTCTTTAGGATTATTTTAATAAACAAAAGTGTTTTAACATGAATAAAGTCTATATGTTCTGTGGCTGTTGGTGTGGGGCGTTGCACTTTGGCGCACAGACACAGACACTGGTTTAGATTCTGAGGGTAAGCTGGTTTTCAGTGGGTTCTGGCTGTAGGCATCACATCTGTCTCTCTCTCCTCTGTCCCCCGTCTCTCACACTCTATCAAATCGCATCCATATGCGCAGATTTGATTGCATGTAATGAGAATTAGCCAGAGAGTTCTGCTGCAGCTCTAGGCCCTACTTTTATGCAAAAGAAAGGCCCCTGCGCATCAGGGAAAGTGTCAGGCAACTTAATTCTCCGCATTAACAAGGCTATGCACTGCACAACCAGCCTCCTCTCTGCCTGCAGAGCATACGGGATAGGACGGGGAAGCAAACGGGAGAGGAGGGGGGAGACGTGTCTCAGTCGCGTCAGGATGAACGGAAAAGTTCTGTGTACCAAATCAAACTATTAGTGCACGCTCTTGCTTCTCTTTCATTTAATAAGAGAATATTAAACATCACGACTGATGCACGTTTTAAGCCTATTCTCACCGATGTCATTGTTCCATTGATCTGGCCTTCCCAGAGTCTCTGGGAGCGCACTTGATTACCGCTGGTCAGACCCAGGTTTATTTCTTTCATGGAATGAGTTGAGGCTTATAATGGAGATGGAGCTAGTTTCAGCTCAGGATTCTAGGATAAGCCTGGACTTGTTAAGTGACTTTGATGGCATACGCCCTTAGTTTGTTTAAGTATGGTAAACATGCTTTATCAAAGCACTTGGGCATTCGTTTTCACTTTAGGTGTCAGGCGCCCTCTGCTGGTAATAGTGGAGACAGAGTACAGCATTTAGAAATCTAAATTGTGCAATGTAGTGACGTCCCATGGCCGTTGCCACTTTTTAATATGTTACAATGTGATGAGTCAGTTTCCTATATCATTGCATTTGACAGTTACTTTAGGTAAAAAAAATGTAGTAAGTTGAGCAGCCCAAAATGGAACATCAACAGGCATCATTTTTCCCCCTGTAATGTGTCTGTACCTGTAGGTGTCCATGGGCGGGCCATTGGGCTCGTCCTCCTCCAGGCTCCAGACCAGAGACAGCTGAGGGGAGGGGTTTTTGATCAGGGCTAAATCCACCTTTAGTCTGGGGGGGATGTTGTACTTAGCGGCCTCTAGAGGTAAGGAGGAGGGGAAGGGGAGCACAGGTAGGGGAGGGTATGGCACCTCCTCCTATGACAAGAAAAAATGACATAAATAAATACATGACAAGAATGATTAACACATCAGATGACAGATGACAATGGACAGGGAGATCCATGCTTAAAAGATATCATTTTGCTCAGTGCCAGTGTAAAAGAAATAATCTGCTATGCAAATTCGTGAATTATTAGTATCTAAATTGTGCATGAGAATACCAGGCCTATAAATACAGTTTATACCCTTTATTACTTCTCTGAAGCCTAGATCTTTACTAAAAACAGTGTGTGTTGAATAGTAATAATAATGTTTTCTTGAACCCATAACTATAATAATTACACCCACAATGACACAATAACCCTAAAGCAGGATTCCTCCCAAAAAAAACAATTCTATACCCTACACATTTAGGCTGAGTTCTTCTCTCAAACAGAAAACACTCTGTTCCACCTTGTGATGTCATGTGGTAATACAGGAAGTGCTACACTGTCATTTTTAAACTCCATACACCTCACTAGATTCATTTGGATGATTTCAGCCCTGGAACTTCCAATCTCTACTGAACTAAAGGTAAAAAGTTAGCTGTTAACTTGAAAACTACCACTTTGTGACATCCCACGGTGGAACAGACAATTTTCATCTTTGGATATGTAGACAGACTAATAATGCAAAATTACTCAAACATGTGTGAATGAAACAAAACTCCAGGTATGTTTTTGATGAGGTAACAACATTCTAACGTGGCTTAAAGCTCATAGTAGTCAATTTTGCGTAATACAGTCAAGTTATTTATTCAGCCCTCTACAGATCAAATCGTAGCACAGAAAAATAACAAAAAGTTCCCCACGAATAAAAAGAAAAAGTACACAGGATAAATGTTGACCCCAAAAATAATTGTTCCATCTATCATGTACAACATAAGTCGTAATTATCGTGACAGGCCTAATAATAATGGCTTACATTTATCGCATTTTATAGGCTCAACAACGCCTCTCACGGTGCTACACTGTTGTCATCATTTATTCACTCCACACTTGGTGATGGTAAGCCTCTTCTGTAGCCTCAGCTGCCCTGGGGTAGACTGACAGAAGCAAGGCTGCCAATCTGAGTACACTGACAACAACCAATCACTCACACAACACATTCATACACGCACCAGGTATGTTTACAGCATTTGGTCCTGTGTTGACTTGTATGAATCCAGAAATGGCTGTGGAAAGCGGTGCAATGCTAATGTGCTCACAGAAATCGGGTTGTCAAGTGTGGGTTTTGGTTTTGGGCTTATATTTGGCCTTATGCCACTATACTTATACTGCGTAATGTGCATTTCTAACCGGTTCAGTCTTGATCCTCTTGTGATTCCAGTCCACTTCAGGGGAGCAGAGTTCCTCCTTGGTCCTCTTCACTGGCGCCGGTGCTGGAGAGTCTTCTGGATGCTCTGGTTGGTCTTTTTTATTATGCAAAAACTTGGCTAATCCCTTAATCACCTGAATTAAAAAACAGACAAACAACAAAACGTATATATTTGGAAGTTATGAAAATCTTAATAATGTAGCCTTCAAAAAGAACAGAGTTTATAATTGAATTAACCCTACCTCCTTTGGTCGATGGATGGTTGTTTTAGGAGATGAAGTTGTCTGCTTTTGTTGTACATCTTCAAAGGCTGCTTTAAAAGCTGTAACATTTCTATTTATTAGAGTACTAATAGTAGTAGTAGTAGAGTTGTTGTTTTTTTTTTATTTTCATTCAAAATAAGGCTATTATTATGATTCATGCTGTACAGTTTGATTACTAATTACCTGTATTTTCTGCATGGAGGCGCTCAAATTCTTTCTTTGTCCTTTCCTTGAAATGACAATGGCAACAATTGATACGAAGAAACAAGGACAAAAAAAGAAAGCACAAGTTTTGTCTAAAAACCTACCATCAACTCTGACACACTGGAGACCTGTTGTGACACCGTGTTAGTACTGCCCAAATGAGACCTGAATGATCAAATGTTTTAAATCAGGAACAGTTTTAACAGTACTTGGTCGTAGAAAGAATATATTTTACATACTGGGCTCCACTGGTATCACCAGCAGGTGGTGTTGGATTCTGATTGTTGTGAAAGAAGATAGTTAGAAAAAAAAAAAAAACATTTGAGAAATTTCAAGAGTAGTTATTTTGAATTTTCAAAACAAAAAATTATTAAACCTTTGCGATATATGCAAGGGCTTGTTCTGCCCTGTCAGCTACTGCCATCATGTGGGTCTGGAGAAAAAGAAAATATTAAGTATAATAACTAAATGAATTAAGTATGAAATTAATATATTATTAATTTCATAAAGGGTTAGTTACCTGCAGCGTTTTGATTGAGGCCTCATAGTTCATCCACTGACCCAGTTGTTGCTGATTATTTTCTATTAGGGCATCCAGACTGCTCTCCTTCTTTTTCATCGCACTGGCAACCTCTTGTTCTATCAACCTTTCCAGCTGTGGTCACAAGCAAAAAAATAAGAGTAATGTTACTTCAGAATAATATTACTCAAGTAGAAGTACAAAGTAGTGTTCCAAGAAATTACTCAAGTAAGAGTAAAAAAGTATTGAGAGAAAATACTACTCAAGTAAAAGTAAAAAAGTTTTGGGAGAAACTACTACTCAAGTAAGAGTAAAAAAGTTTTTGGAGAAACTACTACTCAAGTTAGAGTAATGAAAGAGTAACTGTCAGGATGTAACATCTGATGTATAATTTAAAGTTAATGTAATTGGATGAACAAAACATTAAATCATGCACAAAATCAGGTATTTTCAAATTATACACTAAAATTGAGAAAAAGTCAATTATATCTGAAGAAGCAAAAAACACAAATGTTCAAATAATATTGTCACCACAAAACTTTTCACACTTGTCAACTCACTCACAATGGAAAGAGTAACCAAAAGTTTTACTCAAGTAAGAGTGTTGTTACTTCATTAAAAATATTACTCAACTAGAAGTAAAGGTATGCCGCTAGAAAAGTACTCTGTACAGTACAATTTAAATGTAACTGAGTACTACCCACCTCTGATCTAAACATAAAGCCATTCAAATCTCAAATATATTACAAAAGTGGAACAAAGGCACTTTACCTCTCGTTTCGAGATTCTGATTTTCTGTCCATTGGAGGCAGGAGCAGCAGATCTTGCACTGAGGAGGCCCTTCATTCTGAACATCAAGCAAAAACCAGTTGAGATATGAAAATGAGCCCAAACCAAAACATAACCTCGCCACCATTTTATATTAATTGTGTAAATAGATAAACAGACTTAGCGCTGTCACACTTAGCCTAAAGTTTTGGTTTAGTTTTGAGGCGTCACCTTCATGAATTCTAGATGCAAGAGTTACAGTTCTGAGAAGAAATACGGGAACAAATCGATCACTTTAAAAACCAGACGTCAAAAACCGTAGATCCCAATTCAACGATTGCACACTTCGTCGGTTGCGTTTAAAGAGCACTTACGTCACTTCCGGCGCGACAAGGCCTGTCTCATTTCATGCACCCCACGAATACGGCCGACAAACGTGCCCTGTTTCCATGGAGATCGGCCGTGAACGAAGCGTGCATCCGAGCACTTTGCGCACTTCTGTATCCCATCATGCACCGCGCGAGATTTCTTTTACGGGAGAAACAAGGTATATTTTCTTAAACTTATGTAATAATAGCTACAATTGGGAACAAAACACCTATAACGTTATATTTGCCTATTTATATTCAAAGGGAAGGATTTATTCCTTACTTCATTCAATCTAAACAGAAATAAACGCCTGCGACGATAATACCTTGACTGTTCTTCAATTAAATAATAAATAATTAAAAGTAAAACTGTAATTATTTCGGAGTCCATTTTAAACGTTTAGCTCATTAGTCAGCAGCCGTCACAGCTGCTAGACGACGTAACGTAAGCGACGTAACGTAAGCGCACAGACAGCGGTTGACGTACGCTCGGTGGCGTAGGCCTGTCCCATTTCGGCTACACAGAGGAGTACCCTTCGTCGGCCGGGTACTTCGAACGGTGGCAACTGTCGATTGGAACACGGCCGAAGTGTGCATTTGGCGAATTGGAACACGGCTGTCGTGTCTGACACGTGTGCGCATTGGAAATCTAACCGACGTGAAATAAGCTTCAAGCGAGTTTAGTTTCACGTTTATGAATTAAAGGCGTAAACATCTTAAACACTTAATACTCCAATCTGCGCAATATTGTATGCAAGAAAAAACGGTTTGAGATCAGATATGACTTTATTTTAGAGAACACATTTCCATCAAGATTAAGACAAGAACAAATCCTTTACATCCAATAATGAAATGTGAAAACTATGGGGCATTATTAAACACCCATTCCTCCTATTTGTCCATAGGTATGGTATGTAAACCAAGTATTGGAGACAGTTGTGGTTATTTCAGAGTAAAGAGTGCAGATCATTGACTTTTGAAATGAAAATCCATGGCCATGTCTAATGCATGCATCCTCTGGTGGGTGGCACCTACCAGCTGTACCAATGTAAAATTTCGTATTTAACTAAAAAGCCCAAACTCCTACAATTGCTTCAAGGATTAATACTGAAATGAAAAAAACTATTTCTATACACTAAAAACATATTTTTATTGACATGATTAAAACTACATTGAGGTCACATAATTAAAACATTATGAAGTATCCTTTTAGAGAGCAATTCAAATTTCACATCATCATAAATATGCACAGGCCACTTTGCTGTGAGGTCCATAGCGCCCAAACACGTCTTTGCCGATCACAGACACACAGATCTTGTACCCAGGCTTGAACTTGATGTATGAGAAGAACATGGGGAGGGGCTTCGCTGCCTGCTCTCCTACCTTCTTCCACACATCGAACACGCCACTGCCAATAGCTACTTCGGTAGTGATGTATATGCTGAAAAGAGAAAAAACAAAAACTTATGTACAATGTACATGCTAATATGGTTTGCAGTATTTGAAAATTAGTGTTGAATTATTTGGAATGCTAAATTATTTTTTCTTAGAATTTGACATATTATGGACATTCTCTGTTTTTTCATAATCTATAACACCCGTGGATAATTTTCGACATTTGATCTACAACAAAGTCAGCTGACTTCTGGGTTGGAAAATTGCAGAGCCCAATGGATGCAGATGTCAACAAAGCACCACATGCTTTCAACCCCTCTTATGGATAGCTGCAGATCACACTAGCAAGCAGCTAGAGCCAAAATGTAGGACCGATTGGGAAAATAAAATTGGAGAACGAAATAAGTACGATAAGTAAGAGTTGTGCGCGCGTATGAAAAACGGTGAAAACGGGGGTTGATTGGAGCAATAACAGGGAAACAACTATAACATGGTTAAAAGCTCTTAAAAGTAACTATTTTTGCATAATAGGTCTCTTTTAAATATAGGGATGAATAAAACAAAGCATATATGCATTTGAGGTTATGATTATTGGCTTTATTGTGAGTTACTTTTGTCTTATTTGAGTTTCCTGTACTATTGCAGTATAATATGATTGACAGCCCTAGTTTGAACATACGCAAACTTTATTTTTTGTCTGTACCTGTAGGTGTCCATGGGCGGGCCATTGGGCTCGTCCTCCTCCAGACTCCAGACCAGAGAAAGCTGAGGGGAGGGGTTTTTGATCAGAGCTAAATCCACCTTTAGTCTGGGGGGGATGTTGTACTTAGCGGCCTCTAGAGGTAAGGAGGAGGGGAAGGGGAGCACAGGTAGGGGAGGGTATGGCACCTCCTCCTACGACAAGAAAAAATAAACAAATGAATGACTAACACATCACTGAGATTTGTCATCCAGGTTATTATTATGTATACATTTTACTATACATTTATTTCCAAATATATAATGCATTTCAGAGGTGGAAGAAAAGCCAAACACTGTGCCCAATACTGTTACTTCAAAAATACTATTACTCAAGTAGAAGTACTAAGTATTACTGGTAAGAGTAAATCTTACCAGCACTGCATAATATGCATGTCTCACCGGCTCAGACTTGATCTTCTTGGGATGCCTGTCCACTTCAGGAGAACAGGGTTCCTCCTTCATCCTCTTCACTGATGCTGGGGGTGAAGAGTAGGGGTCTTCTGCATGCTCTGCTGGTTCCTTTTTGATATGTATAAGCTTGGCCACTCCCTCAAACGTCTGAACAAAAACATCATATTTGATCCAGAGAGATCGTCATGGTAAGTAGACCAACTCTGTGATCACAGAGAACCTGTGTCAAGTGCCCACTGGTTAAAAGTGAATATCTTACCCCATTTGGTTGACGGATGTTGATTGTAGGAGATGGAGTTGTCCGTTCTCTAATATCTTCAAAGGCTGCTTTCAAAGCTGTAATCCACAAATCACAGACATTTCTATTTACTTTAATAGGTTTCATTTTGACTCAAAATGAGTTGTTTACAGAATACTTATAGTTACCTGCATTTTCTGCATGAATGTGCTCAAACTCTTTCTTTGTCCTTTCCTTAAAAAATAACAAAAATAAGTTTGTGGCCTCGGGTTGACCACTTTTACCACACACTCCTCAAGTTGAGTCTGCAGCATTCACTGTAATGAGTGAGTGCTGCAGACTCAACTCTAATGAGTAAGTGCTGCAGAGTAGACCATACACAAAACCTACATCTGAAGATGAATTGGATCATGTTAATCTCAGTAATCTCTTGTCTGCACAGTAAAGCCTTCTGTCTGTGTATGTTTGTGTGTGCGTCTGTTTGTGAACCGC
>KN485696.1:45320-69005 GCA_000787095.1 Periophthalmodon schlosseri
AATGGGAGGCTGGGGGCTCGTATGCAGGCTAAATGTGTATGTGTGTGTGACCGCTTCACTGGTGGAAAATGCTGACTTTAATGTCTTTTTTTTTCTTTTTAAAACACTAAGCCGCAGACTTAACTGGGCCTTGAATCTGGCCACCATGTCTATCCAACTCCTCTTTCGCAAAGGAGACACGTCAAAGTGCAGTAGTTATAAGTCTTACTTGCTACTGAGTTGTATGTGTATTGGAACTGCAATAATACTCATAAATATTTGAACCATTTGCTGATTGTTGCATGCTGTATTTAAATAATTTAGATTTATATGTATATAATTTATATAACTGGCATACATGTGCTGAATTAAAAACAGACAAAACTGAATAATCACAACTTCTTGTCTTCCTCTTTGACAAGTATCAAGTGTGGCATTTTCTCAGTCACCACTAGATGTCGCCAAATTGGAAAAACGCTAATTAGACGGCATGTGTTAAACCTGTATATTACAAATTCTCCTTGTGCATCCATAAACTGTGAATAGATTGCTCCACACCAAAATATGTGTATTCAACATTATGGTCAGTTACCACTAACCAAATTGCTTAGAAATGACTAACTACCAATGACGTGGCAGCAACAGATGTAGCCAAAAATTCAACTCAGTACCATTACTTCAAAATAATATTACTTGAGTAGAAGTACAAAATAGTGGTCAGACATTAGCTACTCAAGTAAGAGTAAAAAGTATTTGGAGAAACTACTACTACTACTACTAGTAGTGAGAGTAGTTGTAGTTGTACTGTCTGGACGTAACATCTGATTTATAATTTTGAAGTTAATGTAATTTGTATTTTCAAAGAATAGACTACAAAAATGAGAAAAATAGAAATTTTATAAACTAAAGTGTGGTGCAAGAAAAAGAAAGTAGAGTAAGCAAAACTGTGATTGCTTACAAAGATGATGGATATTTGTTCATTTAGTTGGAATATCTTGTATCTTGTATTTTATTGGCAGAAAAGTCACATTTTTCCCATATAATCATGCAGGCATCCCTAAAATTTGTGGAATATTTGTTATTATCTAAATTAGAAGTTCAAGAAGTGCACATGGCAGCTTGTATTCAAACTCAATTACTATATTTTGTGAATCAACAATAGCACTTGCGTCATCAGTCCAAACCATTTTATCTCATATAGTCTGGAACAGTCATTTCCAGTAAATACTAACCAATACTCATTTTTAGACAATGCAATAGACACATCTTTCCACACGCAAACATTTGGAGAGATTTCACACAGTCACAGACATAAATATTATTCAAAACATCTGCATTTTAAGACATCTGTTTGAACCTCTTGTTGGACACTTTTAGGTCTGTATCCCACATTCTTTAACAGTAATGGCTTTCACATGGTACAAATCTCTAGTACAACTGCATGTGTTTATCAGTGATATATGGTCGACTACTTGTCTCTTATCGTCTGTCAGCAGCACTACTACAATTTGAGGTCCGTTTAAATTTTACTGCAGTAATTTGTTTAGATTTAGTTTTACAATGGCACATGGCATTTGTCTGGCAGCCTGTACCACCCACAGTGTGACAGGCTTGATATCTAGGTGTAGAATTCCACCACTGAGTACTAATTGAGAATAATGTCAAATCACAATGACAGTACTAAAAAAACAACAGGACTAAAATAAAAATAACTGTATTTTGCATCACCAGTTTTAGTACTATTGTTCAAGTTATTTATCAAAGTTCTGGTGTCTAGTTGCAGTTTCCCAGTATATTTTATAGCACATTTTGGACAAATTAATATATTTTTAATGTAATTTTAGTGGCCGCAGTGGATGAAAATGGTTGCACTGAGTATTACCAAGTAGACTACATCTAACTGTGTATTTCAGTAGGTCTAGAAGTAGTAGGAGGCCTAGTAGTGATATGAAGTAGTAGTACTAGTAGTAATAGTATGAAGTAGTAGTAAAGTAGCCTAATAGTAGTAGTAGTAGTAGTAGTAGTAGTAGTAGTAGTAGTAGTAGTAGTAATTTGTAGGCCTATGCGTGTGTCATTAAATCATAATTGTTATGTGTGAGTTCGGTTCTCTTCAGGCATTTGACAGGTGATCTCAACCAATGTAGTCCTGTCATAAATTTTACGAAGTGATAGGTAGAACTTCATCGAATTAACTCGTAATTATAACAAATTAATAACGAGGAAATAAAAATTTGAGGTTGATTGGATTTGCTCTGCGGGCGTACAAAGACTAAGGTGTGGTATACGTTGCCACAAGAATTTTAGGAACGAATTTCCTGTATTCATCCTTCGTAAAAGCAAACAGCTCTGGCTTTCCTCTCAACAGTGCAAATACATTCCCTGACTGTACTAATACACTTCACACGCGGAGAGTCTGACAACGCCCCTTTCATTTCCATCGGCTCAACCTGGACGAGCAACGTGCGTAATACCCAGAGGCGAGGGAACTGCTACACGTTGTGCGTAAAAGCGAACCACATCATAGTTCAAGCAAAAATAATAAATAATAATAAAGGTTATGACTCAAACTAGCGCACAGTTATAATGTAGTAAAATAATAATAGCTAATTTATAGTGCGTAAGACGGCGGCATGGGGAATATTCAAACATATGCAAACTAGTGCCAAAAAGGAAGGATACTCACCAAGTTCAGACCGAGGAGAAAATGAGTAAAAATCTTGCGAAGTGTATTTCTGAAGGATGAATTTTAATGCCAAGGGAATTGACAAAACTACACACACTCTACCCCAGTCTTGTGCCAAATTAAAAAAAAAAAAATTCGAATTACGAAGTGGCCCGGTCGAGAGCGCGCGGTGGAGGCAGAGCGATAAAGAGAAAGAGGAGGAGAGAGGGAGGCGTAGGGATTTGGAAAGAGGCGTGGTTGGGGAGCGTATAGTCGGATACAGGCCTTCATCCATGTGTTATGTGTATGGTGATATTTGAGAAGTTCGCTGACAGCAGTTTATACGAGTGCTCGTTTTAAGCGGGAAGAGAGTCTATAAAAGTAATTGTGAAGAGGTTTCAAGTTTAAACTAAAGGGCCCATATTACGCTATTTTCTGACTTATGCTATAATGTTGTTTTCTCATCAAAAACATACCAGAGTTGTTTTCTGTTTCATTCACACATTTTTAACACACAAACCCTGCATATTTAGGCTGAGTTCTTCTCTCAGACAGAAAACACTCTGTTCCACCTTGTGATGTCATTTACAAAGGGTGGCCTAAATATCTATTATTACACATTTAATAAAAAAGCTGCCATCATGGAAGAGTCCCATATTTGCATGACTCTTGACTCCTTTATTTGTGTTCCCTTCCTAAATACAGTCTCCAGGGAAGACCGTCTACCCTGCAGGATGTGCAACGGATATTTCTCACGTTTGGAATGAATAAGATGTCTGCATGTTTGCAAATGTCTGCTTCTTTGACCCAGTCTCATTTTCTGTCACGGCCACCTGCTCCGCTTCTTCAGTCTTTTTCAGAGCACATTCATTTCTTGGACAACATGTGTAGTGCCTGGGGGTTTGTAGTGTCAAGGAGTAGACAATATCCACTCGCTTACTGAATAATGTTGTGAGATACACCGCTTCCGGGTTCCACTCCCAGGTTAGCCAGGCCTTTTTGTGCGGAGTTTGCATGTTTTTCCAGGTTGCCCCAGTGGCACTGAAGGATGGGTCAAATGCAGAGGACAAATTTCCCTACGGAGACAATAAAGTGTACTTTATATTTATATAAAGATATGCAATACTCCAACTTTAGCTTTATTTTCCTTAAATGCCTTTTCTGACACTGGAGTGGGTCCTTATTTCTTCCCACTTCATTTTGAGCATTAATCTTTCATTTGTTTGAGTCAATCTTGGACTCAAATTGTACAGACTGCATTAATCTCTGTACCACCTTCTGTTTGTTCTGCTATGGCATAGCTCGAAATAGAGATTATATAATAAAAACAAGAGACCATCTGACTGATGGGCAATTCTTTAACACACTGCCCCACTGCTTCTCCATTTCCCTGTGCCGATACTGTACCTCTACCCAGAACTAAATCTGGACTAGACTAGCACTAAACCAGAACTAGAGGCTATCCCAAACTAAGTCTAAAAATCAAAAGCAAGTTTATTTGTATAGCAAAATTTGTACACAAAGTAATTCAAAGTGCTTTACGAAATAAGAAACACATTAAAATAACAATACATATAAAATTAACATTAAAAGAGAAGAGTGCAGAATAAAAAAGTTTCAGTCATATGCACAGCTAAACAGAACCGTTTTGAGCCTGGATTTAAACATTGTCAAAGTAGAGGCCTGTCTCACATCTTCAGGACGACTGTTCCAGGTTTTAGCTGCGTAAAACTCACATCTTCGGACGACTGTTCCAGGTTTTAGCTGCGTAAAACTGAAGCGCTGATTCCCCATGTTTAGTCCTGACTCTGGGCACCAGCAGGAGGCCGGTCCCTGAAGTTCTCAGAGTGTGAGATGGTTCATATGGCACTAACACACAAGTCCACATCAGAAACAAACTGTGCTCTAAACAGGACATGTGTGAACACACCCAAATGCTCTGTTATTTAAGTGTCATTCAACAAGTCAAGCCTCAGTAACGTTACAATATGCTACTTCAAATGATGTATCCTCTGTTTTGGTTTTGTCCTCGCTGGATTGATTTGACCACAAAATGTCTCCCATTCGGACTTGCTGCGTGACAGAGTGGCACCATGGAGCCCGTGTTAGAAAAATGCAGTTGGCTGTTTGATAGATGGTCCCATGGGTGCCCAGTGGTTCGACAGGCACCCTCACACAGAGCAGGGATTCTCTGGTGCGGTCATAAGGACAGCATTAGTGTGGACAGGCATGAGACAGTCAACAGCGCATTGTCCAACGCGTTATGAGCCGCATCATTCTCCGCATTTTCCACGAGTCCACATGTGGCCATAATCGTGCCATGACCGCTGCCCAGAGGAATTAGTCAGGTTTATTGGGATACTTTCAAATACACCTGCTTTAATGCTAAATCAGTCTTTTAAAGGGGCTATTATATGCTGTTTTTTCAGTTTTTAACCATGTTATAATCTTGCTTCCTCACCAAAATCACACTTGGATATGTGCTATGTACTTTACAAAACACCAATGCTAGACTTTTCTTTAGTAATACTGGATAATATTGAGGATTGTTGGACCTTTAATCCTTTTTTGGTGAGGTCGTCTTCCTTTAAACAGATTCAGTTCTAAGTAAACAGTTAAACATCCCTTACAATATTGCCAAAGTACACAGAAAAAATGACCAGATTGACTAGGCCAGATTCATTTCAACAGTAGCTCTAATGCTGTAATGGCTGACGCTAGTATTCAGCGGAACTCCCTCCTCCCTCTTATGCCCCCTCAGTCACTTTGCCTGTGTAAACAATAGAACTATATACATCCATCCATAGCCCCAGGACCCAATCCCAAGTGAACCAAAAACACATGAAGCTCCGAGCGAGAAGGAACAGGTTTGGTCTCTTTCTACAGGTGTCAGGTGTCCCCCGCGAAGGACACCAGACTGCATCACAAACACTTAAGCAGACATGGATCATTTACCACCTTTTGTTGGACATACAAAGATGGATACAATAAGCGTTTCAATGATCTGTATCTATGGCACATTAAAATAACAGACAAGACAGGACGTTTCGGGATATGGGCTATTTTGAACTGTTCTTGTGAGACTAATTTAAAGGTGCACTCCGTAACTTTTCTAGTGGAGAGAATGCTACCTGCTTGCCTTCGTGGGGGTGGTATTTATGAGTTTTAGCCTGGGCCTATATGCAACATTTTGAGGACTTTTTCCCATTTAAAAGATATAATAGTTTGTTTTAAACTGGGAATTGCTATGGCATTTGGTCCTAATTTCTCATGATTCTGAAGCCCACAGATTGCTTTGGAATGTTTCACAGTATAATACACTTTTATATCTCTGTGGAGACAAGCAGGTGATGCCATTAGGCTAAGTGACAGGTCAGATCTGTGGAGAGGCAAACCCATTCACGGTAAGAATGGGTCATTTTGAGCATTAAAAACACCCATAATTAAATAAATACAAGATAGATATGTTTAAAGCCACTGAGACAAGTACATGGTGTACCTTCCACCAGAGAAGGCATTTGAGAGTGGGTTGGAAAGTTAAAGTGAAGATTAAGCCATTGTATCTTTAGGGAAACGTGCAATGTCTAATCTTTTGCAGCATCCTGTCTGAAGCAGTGGGAGACCACAGTGCAGATGACCTATCTCCAGGACTAGTGCTAGTCTTGGTCAGGACTACCTTGGTAAATGGTAACCTTCAAGGCACTCAAAGCACTTCACATCAAGGAACCACTCACCCATTCATACACCAGTGTACACAAAGACTGCGGGCAACGTGGGTTAAGTGTCTTGCCCAAGGACACAATGACAGCTTTCATCTTTCATCACCAACCTGTGGTCAGTGGATCTGACTGCTCTACCAAAGATGTTGTTTTTTTGTTTTTGTTTTTTTTTATGTTGAGAATGGATTTCAAACCGCCAACCTTGAGATCAGAGCATGTTTTGGGTTGATGGGAGAAACATGCAAACTCCGCACAGAAAGACCCAGGACTCGAACCCAGAATCTTGTTGTTGTGAGGCGTAAGTAATTATTAGTAACATTATAATCTGTCTGTTTCTATTCACTAGGTGTACCATGCATTGACTTCAAGGAATATTTCACTTGCACTGGACAGGAAAAAAACGCCCCCGATCCTCGACTTCCTGTTTCTTATTCGTGTGTGAGTGTGGCCAATCAGCAAGAGGCACATGGAAACAACACAGGAAAATTCTACATCCACTCAAGAGATACAAGGTGGTGCTGGAGAAGAGGACTGTTATAACGGCTAGAACAATACTAGCAGGGAGTGTATTATTTATGTTGACTTATGGACAGGAAAGTTTTACCAGCCATGTAAACAATCAATTGTATAAAAGTGTTTTGTTTAACAGTCATGCCGCTATCAATTAGTATTGTCAAGATACTAAAATGTCAAACTCGTTTTCAATACTAAGGAACAGACTTGCTACAGATTCCGATACCACAATGATAATTAAAAACACCCTTTCTTTGGACAATAGAATGTCATTTTCAACATTAAATCATAATATTTTCTTTTATACTACCATGCAGTCTTATATCTGTGTAATCCCTCAGTTGTACAGGCAGGCTCCATAGTGGTCCATGGGCGTATACTAGTCTATGTGGTCTACGGTCTATGGTGGACAAGTGTTTTTATTAAGAAAAATACACTGAAAGTCACGCATTCTTACTGTGTCCATGGATATATAAGTTTAATGCCATACTGCGTAACTGCGGTTGCCTTTGTACTGTAGTGTTTACTTCAGGTTTCATAGCAAAAGAACATTTTATTCTGTCAGCTGCATGGACAAAGGTTTTAGAGTGAAGATATTTCGCCACTCATCTAAGTAGTTACAACAGGTTTGAAAAATATATATCTTCAAAACTTACTATAAACTCCAAATCACATTCCTGGAGTAGTGCAAAGATATGCAAAGCTGGTACCTTCAGACAAGCACACCCACTATTTGCATGTGCAGATTTTCATTCATTTGCATACAAAATATAGGGTGGTGGAAGATTGGACAATGAGTTACTGTATACTGAAAGTATAATACTGACTTTTAATATTGACAGAGAATTTCTAGATGTATTGTGAGCGTATAATAACTGCACAAGTACAGAAATAAGAAGGAGCACAGATGTGAAAGTTGCAAACACAATTCAAAATGTTCACAGCTAATTATTATAGCCTATTAGCACAGAGCAACACACCCACTATAAATGTTTATTCTCTTGATCAAATATGTCATGGGAAAACACTGGGCCAATATAGGTGTGGTCAAAGATTAGGTGGTTGTAAACTGGCAATTTCAAGGTAACACAGTTTTGCTATAAAGTTATGCAGAACTACTGTGTTTTTATTTTTTATTTTTTGTGTCCATCAAAGAAAACATAACCAAATATAACCTAGGGCTGCAACAAGTTAAATAGATTAATCACAACTAATTGATTATTGAAATAACCATGAATAATTTAGTTGTCCATTACACAGGTACACAGGCTCCAAAACATGCCATGAATAGGCCTGTCACTATAAAACATTTTGAAGCACGATATATTGCTACATATTGCGATTAACGATAATATTTAAACTGCTTTATGCCACTGTCACAAAGCAGGATAATCCCAGTGAACCATTTTTAAACAGACAGTATCATTAAAAGGCATGAGCTGCAGCAAATAAATAGAGAATGAACCAATAATTAGCCATAGAATGTATTTATTCAACCGTCTACAGTTCAAATCTTGTCATTTTACATAAAAAAAATCTAAATTCTCCTTAAACTGAACAATTGCAAAGAAATTGTACACGCAATAAATATTGAGCCCCAAAATATATTGTTCAATTTTTCATATATTGAACAATAAGTCAATACTGTAATTATCGTGACAGGCCTAGCCATGAGCTAAATAATTAATTAAGAAGAATAAAAGATAGATTAATCGATTAGCAACAAAATCGTTAGTTGCAACCCTAAATCAAACTACAAAAGAATTACTGAGAAGTTACCAAGTAGTCTGCTATACAAGAAATTGTATTTGTAGATGTCACAATAATATGTAGGTCACAATAATATCATTTGACATCTATAATATCATTTTCAAGGCAATATTTGATTTCAATATATACATCAAAAATGTTGTATTACTGAAAAAAGTTTACTATATTGACAATAACTAAGAATTAAGAATTTCAGTAGATGGATGTACTGTATGTTCTCATCTTTTATTCCTTTAATGTCTGCATAATTAACGGGATTTATGCAAAATTTTAAATGTGCTTTATTTTTAACCAAATTATAACAGTGTCCCTTCATTAACTTGCTCAGAGTTATATTTCGATTGATTCATGCATGTTTGAGTAATCCAGTTTTGTACTGTATTCAAGACTTGAGGGCTCAGAAAATTTTTGTTTTCACTTATCTCCTATCTTTCCCCACTTCTCTGTACTTAAAAATATATACATGTCACATAACCATTTTTAAACAATAAAAACGCATACATGAAAACCTGCTGCTTGTCCTGGGGAGATGGCACTATTAGTTTTACAGTTTTGCACAGGACGTCAGTGGACCTGTTTCTATTATTAAGCCATGTTAGATAAATATAAAATGTAAAATAATAATCTATGTATGTTATATTTTCATACTAAATACTTAGGAAAAAAAACAAAAACTTAAAATTTCCTCTTTAAAATACTTTGTGCATGTGGTCTGAATAGAAACATGTCCTCAACAATACATCCAAAAATAGCTTTCGCTGTGCAGCCGTCTAATCTTCCTTCCTCTCCACAGTGATCGAGGATATGCTCCCCTTCCCCTAAACAAAGACATTCTGTTGTCAACACCACTGTCCCGTGGACGCGCTGTTGAATTTGGACACATTCATGCAGTCATACTTGGCACCAAAAACATGGATACAGATAAGCTTTAGTGCGAACAGGTGGGCGGGAGAGTGGCTTGAATCTCCATCAGAAGCTTCGTGACCTCCCCTGCCTTTTGAACTTTAACCCCTTTTTATGCTATGTGAGCCCTTGTGTCATCAAGCAAGAGGTAAAGTTGAAGTGTGAATGTTTGGGTATTCAGGATGCTATAACTGTTACAATGGCAATGAGTTAGTTTATAGTTTTATGACTAATACTTGCCAAATTTTAATCAACTGAGAATACTACTACTGTTACTTCAAAATAATATTACTCAAGTAAAAAGTAGTGGTCCGTGAAATTAAGTGAGAGTGAAAACCTATTTGGAGAAACTAAAAAAATAATTGTATTAGTAACTGCCTCGACACAACTGATAACTTGAAGTTGATGTAATTGTAAGGAAAAAAATTAGATAATACACAAAATCTGGTATTTTCAATGGATAGACCACAAAAACAGGAAATATTCTATCCCATCGGAAGAAAAACTTATGTTGAAATCCTTTTATATTGTCAACACAAAGCTTTTGTCATTTAGGAAGTGGGATGAGTAAGCGAAACTTACTAAAAATTTACCAAAGTAAAAGTAGGCCTGCTATTATACTGTAAGATGTTTGTTGTATGCTATCTGAAAACTACTTCTAGTATTCCTACTACTTCAGAGTACTACCCACCTCGGACTACAATAGACAATGGTTCAACTTGTGGTACTAAAGCATTTTTAGACCTGGGTTAGTATTGGTTTAGACCTGGTATGGACCTAGTTTTGTTTTGATTTTGACTTGGTTAATCCTAGTTCTGGTCCTTAGTCCTAATCCTTAGTTTTGGTTCAGTCCTGGTTGTTGTTGGGTTTGTACTAACCATTTATGAATAACCTGAGATAGAGCAATAATATTTACTATGGCAAATTCTGTGCAAATTTGGTTTTGTTTTGGAGTCAAAGACGCCCAGTTAATTAGCCCCATAGGAACAGGTGGGGTGCACGGCATCAGTTGAAGACCAAATGTGTGTCTGGGATTCCTATGGTCGTGGTTCCACCAAAATAACCGTGAGAACCCTTTGAAATTCTTCAGGACGGCCACTTGGAGTATGACCTTTGTAGTTTCATTACAATCAAGATGCAAAATAGTAACCTTATATCTAATTTATACTTACACACGGCAGGAATTTTTGGTCATATTCAAATTTTCTGATGTTAGTGTCTGCAGATTTAGGGCAGCTAAATATGATAACGTTGGCAAGCTAATGAAATGGACTGTACAGGTATTTTAACTCCACTGTTGGATATAAGTCATAAAATGTTCCCTGCTGGTGTGTAAATAGTCCCGGGTTAGACACCAGCCAACCAGGTTTGGTTAAAATAGTCTCCAAGTGGACGACCCCAAATGGCCGAAGCAGCTGAGAATTTTTTACTACTGGGAAAGAGGGTACAAAGAAATGCTGAAGATCCAAAACGAAGCCCTGTGGGACCCATTATTATGCTAGTAATAACTGACTTACTTTCAAGAGCTTGTAATTTAATTGTAAAGTATTTTGTCAATAAGTGTTAAGTAGCTTTCATTTTTTTAGCACAATGTGTATTGTTATTGTTATAAAAAGTAACAAGTTATTGATATGTCAACTACATAACTAAATAGTTTAGGTCAGTGATTGTATATGCAGTAAGCTGCATCTGCTGGTATTCGTTTTCCTTTTGAGTAACCATGTTTAAACCAGGTCTTAATCCTACACTTGGTATGAAATGTAGACTGGTTTAGTACTAGATCAGTCTTAGTCCTTGTTTAACCTAAGTCCTATTTTAGGTCTACTTTATATCTATAAGTCATAATTTAGGGTGCGTTCACACTTGCCCTTGTTGGATTCTGGTTTAAGATTAGTTTAGATGTGGACTTGGTTTGGTTCTGTTCTAGTCCTGGTCTAGTCCTGGTCTAGTCCAGAATTAGTTCTGAATTTAGTCCCAGTTTAGTCCCAGTTCTGATGTAGTCTATGTGCAAGTCTCTGTTTGGTGTTCAGTTGTGATTTCACCAATTTTTTAGCCCTAATTTAGATCCTGTTGTGTCACAATTTACACAAATGTTAACAAAGAAATATCTAGTCTGAAATAAAACAATACTGCCAACACCTTTTCTCCATAAACAGTTGACTTCCCCTTTCCTGTGGCACTTCCCTGTCTCCATACAGCAGTGTTAATCCCACAGAGACACCGGGTTATGTTAGGGCCACCGCTACTTGTCTGCTTGTGAGTGGAGCCCATTGAAGCTTGTACAACCTCGGATTAACTTTTGTGCTGAGCAATTCTGACCATTATCTGACCCGCCACGATAGTTTGGTGACTTCATGATAGGTGGTACTCTGGTCTGTACTGTTATGTGCATGACGACAAGTGTAAGTGTAATTGGAAAATAAAGCAGTCACTGAAATTGGTTTGGTTGACCCAAGATGTTCTATTAAAATCTTTCCAATGGTACAATCTTTCAAAGTGTGATTAATGTATATTTCTCTCAAGAAGTGTTAGTAGAAGGCATGGCTGTAGAAATAACAGTATATAATAGCATGGAAAGAAGAAGGAGGAGGCCCTGCTCCTGGCCAAATCAGAGTCAGGTTTGTGGAGGTGCAAGCCCGCTCAAAGTATGGACGCAAGTTTTTGTTTTTCAGTGCAATAAAAACATCCATAATGATAAAACAAGCTTTTATTTTGGTCTTTTTTTTTTTTTTTTGCAAAAAAGATACATACTATGGCTTTAATTATTTATGTACTTTGACCTTGTATAGATAATAATAATGGAGCAAACAGGAGCTTTGTTCGTGTGTTATTGAGATGTTGTGATAGGTGCTGGTTGAAAGTGGTTATAGGCACATAATGGTAGCCACACTTTCATTAGTCTGCCCCAGGCACCAACTAATGTGTGGAGTGACTTTGAGTAGGCCTATGTCCTTTGTGAATTACATTTATCACAAAGAGATGTGATAAATGTTAATACTACTGAAATTATCTTAATGTGTTAAATATTGTGCTGCTACTACTGCTGGCATTGTACTTTGCACTGGCATTTTACACCTTGCCTGGGGGCTACAGTTGGAAACTAGCTGTATAGCTAATAGGGCCCACCAGCGCATTTACAGAGACGTTTATTAATGTACACTGTCCCCATTCAAATAAACTAAAAAACATAAAATAAAAACAATGCTTTACTCCTACTATGACCATACATTACTTTTTTGCAAATGTTACTAAAACTTAATGTGCCAGCCCTTTAGCGTTTCCTATGGTGTGGCTAGGGAGGGGTGGACTGAAAAGTGAAAAGAGGAAGGATATTGCACACATGACATATTCAAAATATATAAGCCTAATTGCAGTATGCTTTCACTTTGTGCCAAGAAAGTAATTATTCGCACAACTATACCGGCCAAATTTGCATTTCATTAATCCTCTCAATGCTCACTATTATTATGAGCATTCCACATAATTTAATTTATTTGGTATTTTGAAATAAATGTCAGTTGAGCACATTAATAGCCCCATTGTTAGAGAAGAACAGACCACTAATGTCAAAATGTGTACGTTGCTGTAATTGTTGGCCATGTTGAGACAAAAGGCTGAGGGAAAGAAAATATCAAGTTACGCATTCAAGGCAAACTGTTGGGGGAAGGGAGGGCAACCATCCAAAACACACTGGCATTTGTACACTATACATTAAGCTACATAGTACAATGTTATATGTCCAATGTAGCCATTAGGGAGTTAAATATTTGCACATTCTATTTGTACTGTATTGCAGGACATGTAAATATCTCTTGACCTATACATTAAGCAATGCATTCATTCAGGTCATTCTGTGTTGGACTAGGCTACTAGGTTCTAGGCTACAAACTGTACACAATGGCAAGATGATAGCAAAATCACATTTAATGAAATTTGTATTTAAATGCCTATTGGATCATTAGTGTGGTGCACACATTGCTCTAAAGGAGTTCTGGTGAATGTCTCTGTAACACTGGCCCTCCACTGACCTCTGGTGGTTAGAAAAAGTCTGTGTATGAATATATTATTAATTATTCAATTATCTATAAAATTATACTAAATGCCTTTTATAAGCTATGTTTTAGTGTATATGTATATTTTTTCAGTATATTTCTTATCTTTTAGTTGCATATATATTTGATGTCGTTTGGTTGCATACATTTTAACAGGCTCACTGATAAATACATTTACATTTATGTTGAATTTATTTTCTTAAAAAAGTAGTTACAGTGGATGTTGAGTTGTGGACAGGAGGCGGAGATTGGATTACATTTGTTAAACAAGACATGCTGTACAGACTCTTAGGAATGATCTGGAATATATTCCAGTAGAAATCTTTGACAAAAATTAAGCAGCTGTAATCGTTAATTACTATAATACATGTGTCAGATTAGAGCTACAACATATTCTCTGTGTTGAAGGCCAAGACCACCGTAGAGATATTTGGTGCCCATAGCACAGCGTGGGGAGGACTACACACAGATCCCAGTGGTATTGTGATTAAGGATTTGATTGATGAGTGTGAGCTTGTGTGTCTGAATGATGAAAGTGGTACCAGGTGTAATAATGTGAATGGCAGAGTATTGGATCTAACCTTGGTATCCAATAGTCATGCAGGAGTAAGCCAGTGGATAATCAGAACAAATACTACTCTGGGGAGTGACCACCAACCCGATTTTGTTCGGTCAGGGACAAGGTACAGGTAATACCCAGGGAAAGGATTAAGAAGTGTATCTTCTACAGGGCTGACTGGGAAAAGTTCCAGAAGCTGTGAAGAAGCTGTGGTCCACATCGATGACTCTAATAGTATAGACCAGATGAAAAATCAGCTAACTGAAATAATGATAGCTGCATCTCAGTCCTCTATTCCTGTAAGCAAAAGCACAGTGCAGCGTATTATTAGTACCCTCTGGTGGACAGATGAGTGTCAACTAGCTGTAAAGGAATGAAACAAAGACATAAGACTGCTCAAAAGAACACTTAACATGCCAAACCTCATCCAGTACAGGAAAGCAGAGGCACAAGTCAAGGACAGTGAAATGGGCAAGGCAGGGAAGTTGGAGAACTTTCTGTTAAAAATAGGAATGTATGGGAATGGTCAGGAGGATGGGAGGAGAGACAGGAGTGGGACTACCCTGGCCCAATCTCAGAGGAGAGGGCAGCAGTCTCAGACCATGAAAAAGCAGAGATTATGGCAAAAAATGTTGCCATGATTCACAGTTCTGATAAGAAATGGCAAACATGAGAATAGAGCAGACTAGAGCACAATATCCTGAAGCACTAGAAAGGAAGGACCAGGACAGACCACAACTTAAATTTATTATTTACTATGGAGGAAATGATGCAATTGCAGTGCAATAAGTTCTTTGCTCTTTGTCATCATGATTAATGATGTTTTTTTTCTGCTGTTCCTGGCAAGTCCTTATTTGCAGATGTTTTGTGCAAAATCTGCGGTGCTAAATTTGTATGGTGAAGAAATTGAGAGTAAGCTCCTTTAAGTTCTTGGGGGTCATATTTGATTCACGCCTGACATGGAAGCTTCATATAGACAACATTGAAAGCAAATGTAAAAAGGTGATTAATGTTACAAGATGTGTGGCTGGGAGAGAATGGGAGGCTAGTTGCTCAGCCCTAAAGAGACTCTATCAGGCTTTAACAAAATCAGTTTTTAATTAAGGTTGTGTGGCATACGAATCAGCAGCCCTTATGTGTTAAAACAACTGAATGTATTGCAGGCACAGGCCCTGAGAGTGTGTTATGGTGCTTTCAAAACATTTCCAGTCAATGCCTTACAAGTCAAGAGGGAGGGAGAAATGCCTCTTTCATTTGTACTGTAAGCTATTGGATTCATTTCTGGAATCATGGTGAGTCACATCCTACCAGGTGCTTTTAGATTGCTGGGAGTATGGAAAAAGCCAGAGAGACCACTTTGTAAAGGTGAGAAATCTGTTAAGCTAAGAAGTGACATGTTTTGATCTGCAGATATGTCCTGCTGTAGTGTTTCCTGCTGTGCCTTCCTGGGTATTTGTGTCCCCAGCTGTTGACTGGCACCTCCTGGACCTGAAAAGGGATTGAAAGGGAAAAATAGATCTTGTTGCAGCATTTCTTTTCCATATTCAGTAAGAATACTTTGATTTTACCCATATATTCACAGAACAAAAAACCCAGACACAGACATTATGGGTTTGGTAGTCCCCAGTAGGAGCATTAAGAGGCGTACCTCAGATGGGCTGGAGTGTACACTGCGGAGATGGTGTCTATATCTGTGGCACTAAAATGGGCAGAGGTTGCCAAAGTGGGGTGCTAGTGTGCTCTGTCTCACTCTGCTCAGTTCTTGCTAGCATCCATTCTTATGCGTGTTACTAGAAGACATCAGCATGGTAGCTGTGTTCAGTTTCTGTGGGTGCCAGCTCATACTGGAATTAGTGGTAATGAAAAGGTGGACAAACTGGCCAAAGGAGCCCTAAACAAAAGCTATGTTATTTACCTGCTATATTTTAATGTATTTATTTATTTCATTTTTTCTTTCTCTATATTTTATTTTGCTAGTTAATTTGTAAAAGACATATCTGCGGAACCTTCGAGGGGGAAGACATTATTGACGAACACATAACAAACATGGCAGACGTACCAGATAATGCGAATGATCGTGAGTTTTGTATTTTAATAATTTAAAAAAATGTGTATTATAGGCTAGTTGTGTCGTGTTAATGCTTTCGTTCATTTTATGTGATTGTATGCTAAAAGGTCGCTGAGATTGTCACTTTGATTTATTCTACAACTCTTGTTTGTTTTGTTGATGTGGTAAAACATTTTCATTAAACACTGTATAAATTAATTTCGTCTGTTATTACAGCATTTATACGCTTTATTCTTACATTTTTGTCCCTTTTCTCTTCCAAAAAATAAGCTGAGTCACGCTGACACCGCTGACAAAAATATCTTCTCTAAAACATTTCTTCAGTGTACGTTCTTTTACGTTTTGCCTTATTTTAATTATTAAAGGTACAGTATGCAACTTTCTGCAGGTGGGATATCACCTGCATGATGATTCCATGGAAATAGAAAGTTAAAATCATACCTCGAAAGATTCCCCATGGAGAGTTTATGTTTTTATGCCATACAACCCTCCTCCAGGTCAAATAAGTCAGGTTTGTGGAGATGCAAGCCCTTCAGAGTAAGGATGTTTTTCAGTGCGATAAACCAAAACACAAACACAAAGATGCTTTTATTTGTTTGGCTGAAAAGTCTCATACTTTGGCTTTAAGTTCTATCCTACATTCAGTTTACACCATTTTCTCCATTTTATAAAGTACCAAATTGTGTTCTGCAGTTCTGCTGTATTTTTAGTAATATGTTTTCTCTGTTTGTTCTAAGACTGCCCAGGCACTCAAAGTGAACAGGCTGGGAAAGCGTCATCATGTGCGGGGTGTCCCAATCAGAAGCTCTGTGCATCTGGAGCCACGAAGGCCCCCGATCCAGGTAGGAAAAAGAATCATTACTTAAAATAATAATATTGATGTAGTTGTAAAATGTCTTATGTTTCCCCACAGCCATAGCAGAGATTGGGGAAAAGTTGTCAACAGTGAAACACAAGATCCTGGTGCTGTCCGGGAAAGGGGGAGTGGGGAAGAGCACGTTCAGCGCACACTTAGCACATGCTCTGGCCAGTGATGGCACAAAGGAGGTGAGATCACAGGTCTTATAAAATACTGATTATCAAAACTGTATTAAGTATTGCTTTTTGAAATGTTATTTATTTATTTTCAGGTTGCCTTATTGGATGTAGATATATGTGGTCCATCAGCTCCCCGCATTATGGGTTTAGAAGGAGAACAGGTACAGTATACTTTATATTTTATATAAAGCAGTAATTTGTTAGTTTAAGGGATTACTGGAATCAGATTACTTTTTAGTAAAGCAGTAATGTAACAAGTTTTTGTGAGTAAGTAGTTTAGTGATTTTTTTTTTTTTTTTTAGCAATTACAGCCCTACAGTAGTCAGTAATCCAATTAGTTTTATGAAGTAATCTGACCCACAATGGTCTAATAGTAAATATCGCCGTACTGTTAGTGATAGTAACACTATTATAAAAAATAGTTGGTAGTATGTAGTATGTACTTAAAATAAAGTCTTTATCCTTTACCAAATGGTAGTGTACTTACTCACTTACACTTTGCTTACATATGCGCTATTGTTCACAGGTTCACCAAAGTGGTTCCGGTTGGTCTCCTGTTGTAAGTCAAGCCATCACCACATATTTGTATATAGTCATTTATGTTGTTGTTTTAGTCCTATTGCTTACACACTGCTGCTTATTTTCAGTACGTAGAAGACAACCTTGCAGTTATGTCCATTGGTTTCCTCCTCGGCAGCCTTGATGATGCTGTGATTTGGAGAGGCCCTAAGAAAAACGGTATAAATCTATTTTGTACAACAATAACATAACTTACTTTCAATCTTTGATAAAGGTTCATTCTGTCTTCAGTTTTTAACTTAGAATTAGCAGTTCTTTTTGTTAGACAGAACCATTTCGGCTACTTCAAGGAGCCCTCTTCAGAACCGTCACGTGATGGTGTAGTGATGTGCCTTGTAGGCTGCTTTTCCTGGTTTTGCCAGACAGTAGGGGAAGCTTATGCCCCCTACTGTTTGACACCTTCTCCAGGAATATATCCCATGCCTATGATAAGGTGTAAGCTCCCTTGTCACGATTTATGCTCCTTGGACCTTGTTTGTGAATCTCTATTGCCTCTTTGATCCACCGGTGGTATTTGTTGCTTTCAGCACGGATGTTCTTTTTTCTGTGTCTTCTTGTTTCCTTACATATGTTATGTGTCCTGTATATGTGTTTCTTCCTCCTCCCAGTCTTGTCCCAGAGTGTCTGTGATGATGGTGGCCCGGTTCTACAGTGTTCTGAGTACTGACAATTTGTGTTCTGTCAGGTGTTCGAATGTCATAGTAGGTATTGGTCAGTGTATGTGATTTTGCAGTATATATTTATTTTTATGCTTCCATCATCATTGTGGTGTATTTTTAAGTCCAAATATGCTATTTCTTTGTTTTATTCCTCCTCATGTGTGAATTTGATGCTGCCAGTGTGGTTCATGGTGTTCAGGTGATCTGTGAGGTTTTGTGTGTAGCTGATTTAGATTTTTTCCTGAATATCATCAACACACCATTTCCAGAGTGTGATCCTGCCGTGGTGGTTACTTGTTCCAGATTTTCCATGAAAAAGCCACTTATGATCGATAGTGGGTCTCCCATGGTGAATCCTTCTTTTGGTTTGTCATTATATCTTCTATTGTGATTTTAGCTCTTCTCCAGAGTGATTTGTCCTGACTGCGTCTATTGTACAATGATGAATGTGGCTTCAACCGGGGTTTTTGTGAACAGAGATACTACATTGTGGGATATGAACATCTCATCTGGTTTTATGGTGATGTGCTTTAGGTCCTCTGCCAGTTGCTTTGAGTTCTTACAGTGCTGATTCGTGAGTCTAAGTAGTGGTTTCATTATTTCGACAAGTGATTTGGAGCGGCAGAGGGCCAGACAGTAGGGGGCGTAAGCCTCTCCTACTATCTGGCTAAACCAAGTAAAGCAGCCTACAAGACGCCATCATGTGACACTTCTGAGGAGGGCTATAGGAAGTAGGCAAGACAGGTAAAAAAAATGCTCCTGTCTGACAAAAAGAATCACTAATTCTAAGTGTTACATGACTTAGCCTAGTTGTGACATTGGTTATGTTTACATGTACACCAGAAATGTGATCATTATCTGATGAGATTATTGAAATGGCATGTAAACAATTACATGTTCACACCTTTGTAGAGCAAACTAATGTGGCAAAGACAAAAATGAAAGATAAAATGATAAAGACTGAAAGATGTATTTTGTAATTCATTGTACTTTGTCATCCAAATAAAACAGTTACTCTAAATATCCATTGATTAACAGACACATGTCACCAGGTGTTTTGTATTATGAGATTTATTTTGTGCTTGTAAACACACACCAAAAGTCAGATCTAAATTACTGGGTTATTATGTGATTACTCTAGTTATCTGATTTTTACTGGCCATGTCTTTGCTCAGGGATGATCAAGCAGTTTCTGAGAGATGTGGATTGGGGCGATCTGGATTACCTCATCATAGACACACCCCCTGGCACTTCTGACGAGCACCTGTCAATCGTACAGTACCTGAGTGCCACTAATGTAGATGGAGCAGTGGTCATAACCACACCGCAGGTAACAAATGCACGCAATGATGATGCTTTACTAAATGCTGATTTATGTAACTCTTACTTGCATAGAAGGTTATTATCTACTTAAGTGACACACCCTTTACCAGTAAATATACTCATGTTAGGAAAATGTCTATGACTGTTTTCATACTGTACCAACATAATAATAGATATACATATATTTAACATGGTTATATTTTAAACAATTTTGCACAAACAAAATGACAAAACCTACCAGCTGCCTGACCTACGCAATGTTTTTAATAATAATTTCCTCATTCTTAAATTAGAGGGTGTTGGAAACCATTTTCACTTCGCCACTTCCTTGTTTGTCAAACCAGAGCTAAAGTTACATGTAAACAAAACCTTGATTATCACAAAAATACTTGCAAGGTAAAAGTTAGTGAATTTGGTGCTTTTTTATTTTTTGTAGGAGGTGTCACTGCAGGACGTGCGTAAGGAGATCAGATTCTGTCAGAAGGTTAAGCTGCCGATTATTGGAGTGGTGGAGAATATGTGTGGCTTTGTCTGCCCCAAATGCAAGGTTAATCATGCATACAAATGACACCAAAACAGTCACATATGTTTAGTAACAAGCATTCAAAAATTTCCACCAACATTTTTGTTTTGTCTGTTTCATTCATCTTAAAGGTCCTGTACCTGATTTTTTTTTCCCCCATGTATTTGAGCAAATGCCTACATGTTGAATCCCCAATTGCTTTTTGTGAAGGTCTATTATAAGGTGTTGCATGCATCTGACCTGGATAGCCATCTGATTCGCATCATGTGTTCTATACAGAGAAAGGGTGGTGGTACTCTATAAAAGATTTTGTTTTAGCGGTACATCATATCCAGTGTCGGAATTTTTTTAAAACAAAACTTTCAATCAGATTTGTATGCCACACTTGGGTTTCTTTATACCTTTAGAGTTCCACCTAAATTGCAGAACTGAAACTAGACTGACTCATTTTTATAGACGGACTAAAACAGCCCAAGTGCTCTCATAGAGTTCCCCTGTATAAATAAAGAAAAATAAATAAATTGTTCAAATCAATTATTGCTTATTAGACATGATAATATTTGTTATAATTTGGTGTTTTAGTTCTCAAGACGATTATCCAATCAGAAAGCAGAATCAGCCTCACATGAGTCCCTTATTTGGGTTGCCAGTTTCAAACACAAAATCCAGTTTGTTTAAAGAAGAGGACCATCTCTGATCTGAATCCTCACTACCTAAAGCTCAGCACCTGCAGCCAATCATGAATCAGTGCTGCACCTCTGCAGCTCAGTGAGTAAATTCTGGAGGTTCTGAGCTTTCACATGAGGCATATGTCCATATACTGAGAATGAGAAAAACTTGTATGTGTCCTCTATCTGCCAGTTGGCAACCCAGGTTCATTTGTGATTGTAGTATTTTTTTTAATTTTTTTTTTACTGTAAGAGCACAGGCTACATACTGTTTCTTTAATAGTAATTTAAGTCAGTTTCAGTCTAGTCACTTGTCACAGTACTTGTTCTTCCCGTATTTTTGCTCACAGAACACCTCACAGATTTTCCCACCCACGAGCGGAGGAGCCGAGAAACTGTGTGCCGACCTGAGCCTGCCTCTCTTGGGCAAAGTGCCACTGGACCCCCGTATCGCCCGCAGCTGTGATGAGGGCCGTTCCTTCCTCAATGACATTCCAGACTCCCCTGCTGCTCTAGCCTACCAGCGCATTGTTCTAAGTAAACATCTGTTTTTCTAAAGAATTCTTGATTACAAGGAAGTGAGAACTTATAGAGGAAATGGCACTATTTTGATAGAAAGGGCAAAATGATGTCTCAGTATCTCAGGTCAGTTGTGGCTGCTTTATATTTATGTACTCTATGTATGTTTTGTTTTCAGGTGTCCAAGATTACTGTGCCAACAGGGAAACCGAGCAGAGTACCACATGACTACAGTAATTATCAACAAATAGACCATCTAATACATTTCTGAATGCATTTAAAATACACTGGACACAGACCAATTTTTTATATAAATATTGAAGGGATTGTATTTTGTTATTATTAAAGGTCCTCTATTACGCAAAATTGACTCCTGCAAGCTTTTAGCCATTAGAATTAGAATGTTGTGACCTCATCCAAAACATATTTTGTTTCATTCACACATGTTTGAGTAATTCTGCATTATTAGTCTGTCTACATATCCAAAGCTCAAAATGCTCCGTTCCACCTTGTGATGTCATGTAGTTGTAGTTTTTAAATTAACAACTACCTTTTACCTTTTGTTCTGTAGAAATGAAGGGCTGAAATCATTGAAATGATTCTAGTGAAGGTGTGTTGAGTTTAAAAACACAGTGGAGCACTTCCTGTATTACCACATGAGATCACAAGGTGGAACAGAGTGTTTTTCATTTGAGAGAAGAACCTAAATTTGCAGGATTTGGGTGTTGAACATTCATTTGTGAATGAAACATAACACTACATAGTGTAATATGGGCCCTTTAAAAGTTAACATTTTGTAAAACAGTGTCTCAATTTGAATTAAAAAGTACTTATTTAACTACTACCGTCTATTGTACTGTGTAATATAATGTATCCACATTTAGCAATGTGCTTTACTATTATACTTTTATCTTGGTGTACTAATGCTAAAGTAAATAACGGTAAGTACCAGTAAGTTGCAAACACATATAATACAATAGAATACATTGTAGAATACTCAAGGACAGGACTGTGAGATTCTGTGGCCCTGCCGTTGCATGGGAGCTCACGGAGATAATGCTCTGCTGACCAGAAGATCCTCCTTCACACACCTGCACTGATACACACTATAAAAACTCCTTTCTCAAGGGCCTGTAGCTACGCTGTAGCTTTACCTATGTGAGACTCAATAAATTGTTCTGTAAAGAGACTTTATGGACACCCTGTACTTTGTTACTGTAATTGAGTAATTGAGTTTTTTGCTATTTCTCCACAAGTAGATATTTAGTGAATACTACCATTATTGCCAGAACCTTATCACCCTCCTTCCTGATTCTCTCCTCTAGTTTTCAGCCCTCCCTCTCTTCTCTGCCTTAACACTGAGCCTTTTGGACTCTCTTCTCTCTGCTTTTCACCCTCTCACCCTTCTGCCCTCCCTGTCTCCCTTCAACATGCCACTTTATGTAACTTAAATACTGTAATTTTATGCTAAGGGGCAAATTAATTAATGAATTATATGACAAACAAATTGCAATATTGTTTATAACCTTTCCATTACTTTCATAAAAATAAACACAATCAAAATCCATTGGCTTTGGGGATTTTACTTTTAACTTAAAGAAATTAATTGGTCATTAAGTGGTCATTTTAGTATTTTAAATTTTTACCTTTTGTCCTTTGTCTTCGCTCTAATTTGGAAATAAAATGTATAGGTCTATAATTATGAAAATATTGTAGCACCTCTACCACTGCAAAATGGACAATGTAAAAACAATTTATCTACTACAATGACAAAAGAGACATGGACTGATGCTTTAGATCTACTTTGGTTAGACACAGAAACATGGCGGAAGAGTTTTTGAAGTAGGTGAGAGTTGCAGATCAGAGGTTTGTTAGGGCAAGATATTTCTCATATTTCTACCAAAAACAGTGAACATTGTAACAACTGTCAGTGCTGCTTGAGAGTCCACTGGAGTTGAATTTCAGCAGACCTGTAAATGTCTCTGGAAATGTAGAAGAATAATACTCTTCCCCCTCCCTACCTGGTCTCTTCATAACTTAAGCTACAAGCCCAAAGCCTTCTCCTACTGCGCCTCCCCAGCCCATGGTTATAAAATATAATCTAAACCCAGATAATTATCACAGCAATATAATTAGACTTTAGTTTATAGT
>KN485697.1:13557-25229 GCA_000787095.1 Periophthalmodon schlosseri
GTGTGTGTGTGTGTGTGTGTGTATCTCTATGTGTGTGTGTGTGAGAGTGTGAGTGTGTGCGTGTATCTCTATGTGTGTATCTCTGTGTGTGTGTGTGTGTGTGTGTGTCTGGGTCCTTGTGGATGTGTTAGACAGACTTTTATTGGGGCGTTACATGACACCATCTGTCCAGACCAGCCTCTCTCTCTCTCTCTCTCTCTCTCTCTCTCCACTGTCGCTGCCTCTTCCTGTCTCCAAACCACTGACTTGAACATCTCAATATGTCCTCCTCTTTCTCTTTTTCACCCTCCCAACTTATTAGCTCTCTCTTTCTCTCTCTTCTTTCTCTATAGTTCTCTCTCTCTTATTCTCCCTATGTTTCTCTCTCTTTGTCTCTCTTCCTCCCTCTCCTCCTTTCCCTCTCTTTCTCTGTCTCTTCCTTCCTATCTCGCTCTCATCTGCTCTCTCTTTCTCTCTCTTTCTCTTGCCTCCTCTGACCTCTCTCTCCTTATCTCATCTCCTTTTCTTTCTTGCCCTCTTACTTCCTCCCTTTCTCTCTCCCTTACCCCTCTCCTCTCTTCCCCCTCTCCTTTTCTCTCCCCACACCATATCTCTCTCTTACTCCCTCTCGCCCCATCTCTGTCCACAGATAAACACAATAATGATCTGTTAAGAATAAAAATAAAAATCTCTCTCTCCATCTCACCCTTTCTACTTGTCCTTGTCTCTCTGTCTCTTCTATTCTTCCTTTCCCCCCGGGTCTCTTTCCGTCCTTCTCCTCTGCCCTCCTCTCTTCCTCCATCCGTCTCTCATGATCTCACTCCCTTTGTTTCTCTCTTACTCGTTTTCTTCATCCTTCTCCCTCCCTCTCTGTTTCCCTCCCTCTCCCTTTCTCTCCCTCTATCTCCACTCACTCTCACCCTCTCTCTCCACCCCTCCATCTCCTCTCTACCTCTTTCTCTCCCTCTGTATCTCCTCCTATCTCTCACCCTCCATCCCTCTGTCCCTCTCTCCCGCTCTCCGCTATAAGTTCTTTTGCTTTCGCCTTCCATGTGAGCACATGATTTGGTGTCTGATGTCCTCTGGTGGCAACAATGTAAAATGAAGCCTTGTGCAAAGCCTTGTCCCTCCCTCTCTCCCTCCATCCATCCCTCCCTCCCTTCTCCTCTTTCTCCCTTCTCTCCCTCCATCTTTCCCTCTTTCTGCTGTCTCGTCCAAAAGATCTTCACATCTCGGAGGAACTGAAGCTACAAATTGAACTCGGAGGAATTACCACAAACCACAACCACAGACTGTAACAGATCGAATTACAACTGTCCTTATTTTTAGTTACGTCATATGCAAATCTATGAAGCACTGGCCTGGAGGTTTCCGTGGAATCTGTTTGAAATACAGACTAATGAGAGAGGTGCCATCGATTTTTTAAAGCCGCACTGTGGAGCTTTCCCGGTGGAGAGCCGCTGCCCGCTCGTCTCCGTGGAGATGCTCCTGCTTTGCGTTGAATGGTCTACGATGCGGCATGAAAAGACGGAGGACGAGGAACCGCTCACACACTCACTCACCGCTGTGCGCAGACACTGGGGGCGAGCCGGGTTAGGTGTCTTGCCCAGGGACACAACGGCAGTGTTCATCTGTGGGAGCCGGGATCGCGCCGTCGACCTCGGATCGTGGGCCTTCGGATCAGCGGACGAACGCTCCACCAACTGAGCTACTGTCGCCCCCTTTAAACTCACTTATCCCCACAGAGACAAGCAGGCGACACCGACAGGCCGAGTTACGGGTAGGATCCGTGGAGAGGCGAGCCCGCTCACAGTGAGAATTCAGGCAATAACATTTCCACGGAGACAAGCAGATGGGAGGGTAACGTTGCAACAAAGGGAAAGCGTAACAGATGGAAAACTGGAATGTTTGCACCACTTAAATGCAACTGTTGGTGAATCTGTACCTAGAGTTTTTTCTGTAGTAAATCAAGTTTTACATTTTACTTGTTTTGTTATTGTTGCACATTCAGTGGTGGAAGGTAACAAAGTACAAGTACTGTACTGTACTGTCGAAATTTTATGTATTTGTACTTTACTTAAGTACATTTTTCAGTGGATACTTTTTACTTTTACTTCACTTCATTTGAGGGCAGATATCTGTACTTTACTCCTCTATATTTTTGAACTGGACTGAAAAGTAAAAAGTAGTTTTCATATAATTTGAGGGTTTATTTTTACCACGTTCGTAGTAACATCCTGACTAAAGTTTTGGAGTTCAAGCTTCGGCTTTGAGCAAACGAAAATAAATACACAAAATTCATAAGAAAAATTAAAAAAAACCCTGATTTGTCTTGTTACTGTCGACCAAAACATGCATCATTTAAAAATCAATATCACTCCATTTACACTTGAACAAATGAACAACGCTTGGGTGAAATACTTCTACTTTCCACCCTTAAAGTACATTTTTAAGCGAGTACTTAAATACTTTTACTTAAGCATATTTTCCCACGCGATACTTTTACTCGAGCAACTTTCCACCTCCGTATCTGTCATTTTATTTAAGCAACAAAACTGAGCTCTCCATCCACCGCCGCTTCCACTGCAGCCTCACGCGCTCCGTCTCCATCTCCCGATACTAAACCGCAAACCGTCCCTTTCTCATCTAAGTCGGTGCGCGTCGCCGGAGGTCACCCGACGCGACGACGCAGACGTCGCGAACAAGCTGCTAATTACCGCGACACCAGCTCCTAAGCGGGAGGGCGGGCCGGCACCTTTCACGCGCGCTTTTACAGGACACGGTTTTATTAATTAGGGCTTTGTGTTTGCGGACGGCAGCCGGCAACATTTACAAACAGCTGAGCGCTCCGCGTCTCTGACCCGTCCGTCCTTGGGCCCAAATGTGTGGACTGTATTTCTGGCACGGGCCCGACAGCGGCTGAAATCCGGGTGTCTTGTTTACACGTATGTGAATCTACGCGGCTATAGGAGCTCCCGGCGTTTGAGGCGATGAGTGTCGCTACCTGCTAAAATCTGTCACAATATGTCATCACCTCCCCTGCTGTTTTTTTCTCCTCCTCTCGCCTCTCACCACACTAGAAATATAGGCTCGAAAAACTGCAATCTGTGAGGGGCCCGCCTCCCGCCAACATTTGCCTAAATATAGGCTCGAAAATCTGCAATCTGTGAGCGGCCCGCCTCCCGCTACTCTTCGCTTAAAATGGCGTTTAAAGGGCCCGTGTTACTCTGTTTTCTGATCTGTGTTGTGATGTTTCACAAACGTACCTGGAGTCGTGTTTTGTTTCATTCACGCATGTTTTTCTCTCAGATGTAAAACACTCTGTTCCACCTCGTGATGTCATGTGGTAACACAGGAAGCGCTCCACTGTGTTTTTAAACTCCACGCACAGAATCATTTGGGTGATTTCAGCTCTGGAACTGCAAATCTCTACTAAACAAAAGGTTAAATGTAGCTGTTAACTTGAAAACTACCGCTTTATGACATCACAAGGTGGAACAGAGCATTTTGAGGTTAGGAGATGTAGACAGACTAATAATAAAGAGTTACTCAAACATGTGTGAATGAAACAAAACACAACTCCAGGTGTTTTTTTGAGAAGGTAACAACATTTTGTGTAATATAGGACTAGACGGGGTATCTTGGCGTTATATTGTTCTTTTCCTATGTTATCTGTATATTTGTTTTCTTTTGTTGACTTTTGTGTGAAGTTTTGGTCAGCTGAAGTTGTTTTAAACGTGTTATATAAATGAACTCGAATTTAATTGGATAAAACGTTCTACAGTAAAACTTGCGTCTCGCATTGATTCCGTTCCATGTGCTTTTATTGCTCAAAACCTTGAAAAACAAGCGTTCACTGTGAGCGGCGTCACCTCTCCACAGATGGGGTCTCATTTATAAAACTATGTGTGGAATTCATACTAAAACTCAGCGGTGGATGAAGTACTCAGTTTGGTTACTTACGTAAAAGGACAGATACAGAGGTAAAAAGTAATTCATGTAAAACTATCACATGAAAAAACCTACTTAAGTAAAAGTATTAAAGTACCCATTTAGAAAGTGTACTTAAAAAGTAAAAAGTAAAAGTATTTCCAACAAGTTGTTCATTTGTTAAGTGTAAATGTAGTGATATTGATTAAAAATGACACATATTTTGGTCAACAGCAGCAACACGAATCAATGTCTTCATTTTCCTTATGAATTTTGTGTATTTATTTTTGTTTGCTCAAAGCCGAAGATTGAAAAAAAACTCAAAAACTTTAGTCAAGATGTTACCACAAACATGGTAAAAATAACCCCTCAAATTATATGGAAAGTACTTCTTACTTTTCAGTCCATTTCAAAAACGTAGTGGAGAAGAAAGTACAGATACCTGCTCTCAAATGTAACGAAGTAAAAGTAAAAAGTATCCACTGTAAAATGTAAAGTAACCTAAAAATTCTACTTAAGTACAGGACTTTACTACTTGTACTTCATTACCTTCCACCACTGCTAAAAGTGTACATAGGTCCACAAACTTAACTTAAATATCTTCTTCCTCATCTCTAAAAGCCCAAAGTTCAGCGTTTCTGGACCACACCAAACACGATCTACGTGATTTTATATTTATTTATGACAAACTTAACATTGAAAGCCGCATACAGACGCTTTATCAAAGAGACCCCTGACCTGTAGCTCGGCCTGGTGGCTTCAGCTGCTTGTTTCCATGGAGACAGATGCACGTAATGCCGCACGTTCAAGAAATATCACCTTCAAGGAGAAAAGCCGGGTAGCAACCTCGGAGCAAAAAGGTTACGTAGTGAACCTTTACAAAGCGAAACTGGGGCAACTGCCAAAGCGCCAATCCTAGAGCTGATAACTTCTACCAATGAGGCCAAATGTATCCTGGAGATCTTACTGCCAACCAAACAAATGTGCTCCAAAGTTATAACAAGATTACTCCAAAGTCATTTCGTTTGAACTACTGTACTCTGTTCTGGCTTTGCAGTGCATATTTCAGAAAGTAATTTTAAGCCCGGCTTCGCTGCTCCAGATCAGCATGTCCTGCACTTTCGGAGATGTGTTTCTTATTTCTGAGCCAAAACATCAGCTCAAAGGCAAGTAAACAAAGCAGGGAGTTTGCATTGAAACCAAACCCCAAAGTGGCTGTAATTCTCAAAGAACAATGGAAACAAAACATTAGTGAAAAATACATTGATTTCAACAATCTATTTTCTTATCTTAACAAAAAGAATGTTTTGTTCGTTGTAACTACATAATACAGTTTGTTTTTGTGCCTCTGCTTTTCAAAATGGGTCTGTTGGCACCACCTACATCGAATATAACTGGCTAAATATTTTGAGTACTTTTACATCTTGGGGATATTTTCAAGTGAATATTCTAGATACTGCAGAAAACCTTTGGAGACCTTAAAAAAGTATTGTGCTACGGTGAGTTCAGTGGGAGATTTTAACCAAACACAAAACACAAATTTCAGGAATTTTAGACCAGAGTTTGAGTGTAAATTGAGTGACATTTTTAGAGACATTTTGGGTACGTGTGGAGCAAAAAGAAATCAGTACAGTAAGAAGTAATCATTATGGTCATCTGCAGTTATTGTCCTATGTAGTGTGTACTAAAGATACTAGATAAGATTTCTTTATAGAAACAGGTGGGACCTTTGACCATATCTCGCAATGACGCACAACTATTTATATTACTCCCAAACAAAGCAGACAACAATGAAACACTTGTAAAACATAACTTTAAATTGTTATAATCACTGTAAATGACAAATTTTAATGTCAAATTTGTCATTCCCCAGTTCAGATATTTAGGGTTGAAATGAAACAGCTGTGTATTGTCTGCATCTTAGAATAACGCATTTTTAGCGCCTGTGAAACAGGAAGTAAGGCTGTTAGCGTGGCAGTTCTTGTTACTTGGTGATGGCAAAACTTCACTCTGGCCTTTGAAAAGTTGCAAACTATATTTCAGTGATAATTATGATGCTTGGAATGTGGTAGGAAAGTGAGCAATAAGTTTGGACCGCTGGAAACTATTTATGAACTCGTTTTGTTTTTTTTTCCTCTTGTACTAAGACCTCATGAACATACTGGATTTTTTTCTTCTTTTTTGAGTTTGTTAATTAAGATTGAAAGCTAGTAAATAAAATAAAGAAGAAATTGACATTACACAGCTCACCAGTGGTGGAACATAACAAAGTGAAAGTAGTAAAGTGCTATACTAGATTTTAAAGTGGTACTTTTACTTCACTACATTCAAGAGCAGGTATCTGTACTTTCTACTCCACTACATTTTTGAACAGGACTTAAAAGTAAAAGTATTTTTCTTTATTGTTTGAGATCTGCTGAAAAAGGCTGAGGGTTTATTCTTAACATGTTCGTAGTTTGAGCGAACAAACATTTACAAATAAAAACAGCTAGAAACAAACTATTAAGTAAAAATAAAAGTATCACATGACATAATCTACTTAAATAAAAGTATTAGTACAAGTATAAGTACCTGTTTAAAAATTTACTTAAAGAATAAAAAGCGCAGATTTTGAGATCTAACAGAAAGTTCAGATATAGTGATTTTGATGAAGATTTGAGCTAAACTTTGCTCAACAGAAGCAACAAGTATTTTTTTGCTCTGGTATCTGTACTTTTACTTAAGTAACAAAAACGAGTACTTCTCCACCGCTGCAGCCAACTCAAACGACAGCTAGCTTAAACATCTGTGGTACGTATTATATGCCACTTTCTATAACTAAACTTCTATTCTAACTAACGCGAAAAAGTGAAAAATAAGTAAATACGTCGTTAAATAAACATAGAATTAAAACGGGAGTAAAACTTCTGTAAACAGCCAAAGTGAAAACAAGTTCTATATGCGAGGCACATAAACATCACGTGGTCTTGTTGTGCCAGTGGGTCGTCTTTGGTTTCAATACATGTCTGCAGATCAGGGCGCCGTTCCCAGGCATGGAGGCTAATTTAGACTCGGCCACTCTGTATTTTGCCATGTGCTATCAGGGGCCGTTATGTAAGGGCTCTGAAAATGTTTAGGCAACTTCGAGCTGCCCTCTTGTTTCTCTACAACTTGGTGATAGCGTCAAGTGATTCATAGTTTTATAGACTTATCAGCAGCGACTAAGGTAAAAAGCAAACTAAGTATTTTTATTTAAAGTACCTCTGTGCCTCGGTGATGCAGTACCTAGATTTGTAATAGTTTGTCATGATAATTACTATATCAGGGCGACGGTAGATTTCTTAAGAAGCACATATCCTGTTGTCATTTAAACTTTTACCCCTATCCCAGGTTCAACTGATCCACCGATCCGACGGCTCAGGCACAAGGATCTGTTGTCCCGGGGCCCCAGGTTTCTTAACTGGAGTCTTCTCCTATGAATTTATATTAGACGGGGGCCCATGATGTGGGGCTTCTTACCTCGGGCCCCCAAATTTCTGTCAACGGGCCTGTGTGAGAAGACTGAAATATGAACTGATAAACTGATATAAGAATGCCATGCATTTCAGAACATGTTTGTAGATGTCATAACTACGGGCACAGCCAGATTTTCCAAATAAAAGACAGGACATTGTGCCAACTCAAACTGCAATTCTGGTTACAAGATATCAGTGTTGTTTATCTAATATTTTTTGATTTACTCTTGACGCATTGACTCAGCCACTGTGTTGCTACTTCATTTTCTACCTTTTCATATCATAGAAATGTGTTCCCTTGACCTCATGGGCCTCCTTGTTTTTTCTCTTTCAGCTATTTTTACCTCTTATGGACAGACAGATGACATTTTGATGCACAGACACACACAGCCCAGTAAAGTGATTGGAGTCTTGTGATCGTTTATGTTGTTACAGGAGATGCATTCCAGTTGAACTTGGAGAGGGGAGTCTGCTAGGTGCGACTTAGCCTCCCAAATCATCCCATTACACCCGTCCATCACGCAGACTCACTTTCACTCATCGAGGGGTAACTTCACACCTCGGGCGTCACGCAGCGACCACAAGCTCCATGTTTTTAGCGGCGTTTGGGCTCTTCGGTTTTAAGTGCACAGTCCGGTGGCGCCAGTGTCCCCGCGGTAAACCCTGTCAGACCATGTGGATCCAATAACATGAGGAGGATAATGCAGGACGCAGACAGGAGGGGTCGTGTCGTCGCTGTCTGTAAAATACGTAAGAAGAGAAGTTAAAAGTGAATTACGTACATTTTTCTGGTGGAGCGGTGTTCCACAGTATAGGAATAAACTTATCTATCTCCATGGAGACAAGCGGGTGACGACACAAGGCCAACTTATACATGGAGATCAACCGATAAGTTTTTTTTTTTTTCATGGATGATATTTCTGGACCGATATTTAAGGCCGATTTTGATTATTTTCCCAAATTATGTCACACACACACTCGTTTTTTTATATAGCGCTTTTCCACTTTCAAGGCACTCGAAGCGCTTTACATCAAGGAACCACTCACCCATTCACTCACACATTCATACGCCAGTGTACGCAGACACCGGGGACGAGGTGCCCGAGGACACAACAACAGCATTCATCTGCGGGAGCCGGAATCGCACCACCAACCTGTGATGTTTTATGTCGAGAGCAGGATTTGAACCGCCAACTTTCGGATCAGCAGACAAACATGTAATTTAAATTTACTACAAAGTCACCCACAGCCCGGTTTTACCACAAACCAAGAGAGTTGTGTAGTCACGTTTTGTGCAGTTATCTTTTTGCACTGAAGTGTTCAAATAGAGTTTTCTACATATTCTTTAGGGAGCAGTTCAGCCAAAACTAAACATCGGCCTCTGCTGAAGATTTAAGGCCGATAGGTGATACGCTAAAAAGTGCAAATATAGACCAGATACGTCCGCCAAAAAATATAACGACATATCTGTAGTTATAGGTCCGACCTCCTCATAGTAAGAATACATGTTTTTCAAGGTATTTTTGGGCAATAAAGGCACCTGTAATTAAATAAATTCAAGACGGGTACAGTGGAACAACAGGCAAAGCAATAACATCTCCATGGAGACGAGCAAGTGACAAACCCCCTGCCAGAAAAGTTACATAGTGCACCTTTAAGTTTACCAGATCTAACATTGCAAATAATTACTAGCTAGCTCTTTTAAACCTCTGAAGATTTTTGGGGCCAGTCAGTTGCATGACCATTAGAAACAAATAAGATTATGTCTCAAAAGATTCAAATATGATATCTTTGGACAATGGGGAAAAGGTATTACCCAGTCAGAGAGAAATAAGGATGTTTCTTTTTGCTCCCCTCACTCTCCACACTTGGCAGTAGGTCACTTCTAAAGCGCCAACAATCCCTCCAACAACCACCAAATCCCTCCCTCACGCGCCATCTTCATAAGCAGTTGGGTGAAGTGTCTTTCCCAAGGACACAGTAGCGATGTGACGCTCTTTTGAACGGTTCCTTAACGTGAATGGCTGGAACTGGGTCTCATTTTTTAAAAGAAATGAATGTTCTTATCTAATTTTTATGCATTTTATACTGATTAACCCTGAACCATCACAAGAAACAGCACAGAAGCAGAGCAAGCAACACGAGTGAGAAATTTGTGGACAAAAAAACATATTTGGCATCATGATAACAGTTCGATTTTTAAATTATTATTATTGTAGTGCAGTGTTTTGTTTAGATTATTCATAATTTCAAAGAGTAAACACTCTCCCACTCTCCGTTTGAACCATTTTAAATGCATGTGAGCCTTGGTCGTCTTTCTCAGTGATTATTTTGTAGTTAAAATGAGTTCTCACGTTGGCTTCTGTCATATAAATACACAGTAAAAAAGCCAGTCTTTTGAACGGCTCTTTGAAATGAACAGATCCAAAAGATTCGGATCCCCTAAAAGAGCCGAAAGTCCCATCACTAGGACACAGTGACATATCACCTACTGGTCATTAACCTAGGATCATACCGCCGCAAATTCAGCTACTGCATTAGTTCAAACCATGTGTGTAAAACCGTGCTGTCAGTTGTAGCCGCAACACAAAAACCTGATTTTTTTTCTTCTTCTGGTTTAAATAGCGTCTCCAGCCTGCGCTTCAGTCCTGTACCTGGTCTCCATAGAAACACACAGTGAAGCCTTCTCCAAATTAGTGTTGAACTGCACAAACTGTACCCACTAGCGCTGGTCAGAGAGCTGCTTCCCCTCCAGGATATTATATTTTATTTATAGTTATGGACCTGAGCTTAACGTCAGTATACAGAGGTTGGCGTGTTTATGTTGTAGCTGTATGTAATCGAATAAATCAATGTTATTATAGTGCACAGAATGCTACAGGAAGCGATTTCGGCATCTCCCCTTGTTGATTTAATTGCACATTTTTGTATAGAGCTGACTGGTTTGGTAACGCTACTATAGTCTATAAAAAGCCTGGCATTTCTTGACCACAATCTGCTTTAGTCAATAATGAGTTTTTAATGTTTCCTCCACAGAGATTTAGCATTGGGTTTGTAATTAGTTGTATTGATTCCTGATGACATTCTTTTTATATGGGCTTGGGCCAGCACAAAACACACTGGATATTACCCTTTCTGATTCCTCATTGGTTTAAACATATTTTGACCATTTCTTTTCTTTCTCCAAACCTATTTTCAGCCTATTGATTAGACATTATGAGGACTTAATAGGCTGTTGGACCACCAAATATGTCTTTTCATGAGTTCAGAACATGTAAAGGTAGGCCCTCAATTTAAGGTGACCAGATTTTTTAAATTAAAAACTGGGACACACAGGGTTGGGACGGTTGGTAATAATAAACTTGTGAAAATAGCGTGTAATTAGGAACATTATTAAGCACTTGCTCCATTCTCAACTCACTTATGAATCTGTTTATAGCATGAAAGTCTTCTGTCATTGTAACTGAGTGCACTTTTTGGCCTTCGGGTGATTTTCAAGCAGTTTTCTGTTTTCGCACAAAAACATTTGACAATATATTGCCCATTTTACTGTTAGGGATCAAATGGGTCAAAAATAGGGGCACCTGGGACATTTCTTGCATAAAATTGGGACAAATCACTGGTTTTGGATAAATCCACTGGGACATGGGACAAATTGCTCAAAACTGGGACTGTCCTGGGTAAAAAGATACGTCTGGTCGCTCTACTTGAATTACTAGACCTTTTTGCCATTTGAGATAGAGAAACAAAAATAAAAAGTTTTCCGTTTGGGGGCACACCACCTGCTTGTCTCCATGGAGATGTTGTAGTTTTGCCTGGACTGTTCCATAGTACGGCATTAAATATAGGCTGCATCTTGCATTCAGTCAATAGCAGTTGTTTTTATTGCTGACCATGAAAAACACGCCTTCCTATTCTTCTCTGACCAGGTGCACGCTCGCTTGTCTCCATGGAGACAGACAAGCTTAATGCCATACTGTGGAACGTCCCTCTTAAAGCAATAAGATCTCCACGGAGACAAGCAAGCGGCAAACCTTCAGCTAGAAAAGTTATTTGCGCCTTTAAATGTTGTTGAACACAAGCAGACGCCAGGAGCCTAAATGATGCCACGTGACCTTGACGTCGCGCCTGTTAAAATCACAGCGCATCTTGTGGCACTTGAAGCTTTTAGTCGAACGTACCTGTCTCGTGGCCGCAGACACGGCCGAATACTCGCAGTCCAGAACCGCGTCGTGGCTGTCAGTCTACCGCTACACCCCCCCCCGCCCG
>KN485698.1:0-33182 GCA_000787095.1 Periophthalmodon schlosseri
GGACTAAACCTGGACTAAACCCGGACTAAACATGGGGAATCAGAGTTTCAGTTTTCTGCAGTTAAAACCTGGAACAGTCTCCCTGAAGATGTGAGACAGGCCTCTACTTTGACAATGTTTAAATCCAGGCTCCAAACGGTTCTGTTTAGCTGTGCATATGACTGAAAGGTTTTTATTTATTTATAATGTTAATTTTATGATGATTATTTATGTTTTGATTTGTTTCTATTGTGATTTTAATATCTTTCTTATTCTTAAGCACTTTGAATTGTATATGAATTGTGCTATACAAATAAACTTGCTTTGCCTATGGCCTGCTGCATGTAATAATCATGACCAAGTGGATTAGAATAACCTACCAGTGCTATCATTTGGCTATTTCCAGTGACCACAAAAGTCCATATTTATTTTTATTTTTATTTATTCAATATTTCACCAGGTAAGTCAGTTGAGAACACAGCACACATAACACATAACACAGCACAAGCAGAAAACACTCAGCATCACTCACATGTCAGTCTTCATGTGAAACAGTGAATCAGAACGTGAGACAGTGAAACATTTACAGATTAAAAATGCTAAACATGTTAAAAGCATGTGCATTGGTCCTGAGTTGACTTTTTAAAAGTCAACAAAGGTAAAAACAATCTAAGTTTTAAAGTCTGCTGTAGGTGGTTCCAGTCACTTGCTGCAGAGAACTGAAGGAGCGGCCAAAAGCTGTGTGGGCTTTAAGAACGACCAGGTTAATGTAGCATATCATTATGTACAGGCTTTAAAGTGCCGCTTGTTTAGAGAGTGTTATGGAATTCAAAGTAATGTAAATGTGATGAGTTGAGAAATGTAAATATGATGCAGTAACCTTAAAATAAAACAACTTGATGTGAAATGACTTCATCGTTAAATTCTTCGGAGTCAGTCAAAACAAAGTTCAAAATGATTTTCTTTAGGGTGGAAGCTGCTCATTTCCATTGATAAAACCTCATCACCTAATCGTGCTTTTCAGCTCCTTATACAGATGACATTTAAAGGTCTTTACATAATTCAATATATATATTTAGTTTAAAACTATCAAAATGTCATTGTGACTCGTGGACAGTTTGTTCAGACATAGAGCTCTTTCAAAAGTGCCATTAACTTCAGACTTAACGTGGGAGAGAACATGTATCAAATATATATGTGGTCACGTGACATATTACCAGGAATCTTATGAATGATATACAGCGCGTGTCATGTAAGCCTGCTGTATTACACAAGTTCAAATAAGAAACTCTGTAAGCCGACTTTAAACATACAAACCGTATTTTCAACATAAAACAAAATTATGTCGTGGCTCTTTAAAGGCATAGCACCAAAGTACATCTCCTACATGTTAGAGCCATATGAACCATCTCACACTCTGAGGACTTCAGGGACCGGCCTCCTGCTGGTGCCCAGAGTCAGGACTAAACCAGGACTAAACCAGGACTAAACCACGACTAAACCACGACTAAACATGAGGAATCAGTGTTTGAGTTTTCTGCAGCTAAAACATGGAACAGTCTTCCTGAAGATGCTGTGCATATGACTGAAAGGTTTTTATTCTGCCTCTTCTCTTTTAATGTTCGTTTTATTATGATTATTTATGTTTTGATTTGTTTTATTGTGATTTTATAATGTCTTTCTTATTCTGTAAAACACTTTGAATTACTTTGTGTACCAATTGTGCTTTACAAATAAACTTGCCTTGCCTATATTTTGACCACGTGTGTCCCGGTTGACATCTGGGCTGATCAATAGCAGAGGCAGCCGGTGAAGGAGAGAGGGAGGGAGGGGTGGATGGAGAGGAGAGCGGGAGGGCGGGGTGGATGGAGAGGAGAGAGGGAGGGACATGATAGTCTGCACCGCACCGCGAAGGGGGCCGTCCCTGTTTGAGATCTGCCCGAACAAGGCCCGTGCACTTATTATCTCAAGATATCTTCAATTTTGACCAGAGTTTGAACCTTCCCGTGCACATCGACCATAGAGGGACAAGTCGAAGGCTATTTGTAAATAGGTAAGTGTTTTCCTGTTGTGTTACGTTTATGCATTTTTGCACAAATATCACGCGAATAGAGGTCACCACCATTTCGGGAACGTGCTTTAAGCTTCAACATTGTAGCTACACCTCAATGTGAAACGTGATCGAAAAACTGTGCTAATCGATGTGTAATATTGCTTTCATATTATTCGCACGAGAGCGGCAAAAACTACAGTTCCAACGGGTCTAACGTGAGAAGGCGCGACGCGTAAATGGGAGCATGTATGTAGAAATGAAAGGCTTGACCCGCAGCTTTTACGATGGCACCGTAAAAGGGATTCGTGTCCAACGTGAACAATACCGAGCTGTCAATCTGCAGCTGTCTTGGTGTTTTTTTTTTTCCCTCCCAGTGTCGCTTTTGCGTGTGAGCCTTGCATCACATCTCCATACAGCCTCATATTAAAACCACGGCGCGTGTGCATATCAGATTGGCTCGTGCTTATACCCACCCTTCCCCCAGCACCGCGTAATGTACTGTATGTGCCCACACTGTCCCTGCTACCACAGAACGGGCCTTTTGCGTTTCGCTGTCACCTCGGTCCTCCGGTCGGGCCCAGAGTAACGTTACGTCCTCGCAATAATTAATGAGCTCGTTCACAATTAACCATTTCATTGAAATCTTTGCACCGCTGAATATTTCATGATTTGACTGGGACGTGAATAGGGGGCTTGAATGCTTGAGTGAACACAGGGTTTTACTACTGCCTTATTGGACTGCAGCTGTCGGGGATAGCCACACGAGGCGGCGCTGTCTTTTACGCACCACAATGTAATATAATAGACTCAATCAATATGGATCTCAAATGTACGCTGCTGTGAGGGTGGCCACCTCAAATTGGAGTAAGTGCCAACATGTTCCAACCCTGAAGTGCCAACTTAGGCCAGTACACCCAAAAAGTCCTGATTACTTTGCGAGAAAAACATGATCTTTCCATGTTTTCTATATAAATCTCACTGGGACACTCTCTGGATACGTGGGATGAGGGACAAGGGCCTAAATGTGCAACCCAAAGAGGGACAGCACAGGTGGTTACACTAGTTCCTATTGATTTACAACTGTTATTTCTGTAAGTGGATTTCTCATGGCAACGGTGGCTGCACTGGAGAGTGACATTCCCTGTGTCCCTTACAGTGATTCGGCCAAGATGGATGTGTTTATGAAGGGTATGTCTAAAGCTAAAGAGGGGCTCGCCGTGGCCGCGGAGAAGACCAAGGAAGGCGTCGCAGTGGCGGCGGAAAAGACTAAAGAAGGAGTCATGTTTGTAGGTAAGACCACTCCCACCCATTTTATATTATTTACCATGCAGTAGGGGCGGTGCCAGGCGGGGGGCTTGAGGGGGCTCTAGAATGGCCAATGCGCCCCCATAGCTCCCCCAAAGATTTTTTTCAATCTTGACTAAAAAAGTACAAATGGCATCCACAAAGTGTTCAAAAGGAGACTACAATAAAAAAAAGGAAAAAAAGTATTCCATTAGTTTATAAATCACTACTCCATAAAAGCTCTAAATGAACACGTTAAGTGAGCTCCAACCAAAAATGTCTGGCGCCGCACCTGCCATGCACACAAGGGTCTATCTATTTTTATTTTTTGGCATAGCATTGGTAGCTTTCAGATTCTCCCAGATGGGGGGCAAGTGCCAGTTTCCCCCATCAATTACACTGTACTTTGCAATGAAATATCTAAATGGTAACTTCACAAATGTTGAACCTGATTATTTCTATCAGTGACTAAACCCATTAACTTCACTATTGTGTCCGTAACTCAAGATATGAACATTAATAACAGACAAATCAGGCACCTTCTTTCCCAGAGGTCGCTCCCGCTAGCGTTATCATCAGGTTTGATTGACAGCGTTGCTAAGCGCTCGCTCCCTGCTAAATCAGGGGTGCAGGCGGGAAGGGGCGTTACCTTCATCAGCCTCACTCTGGATTGGTTCTTTGGTTTCTATGATACTCGTGGTTGGAATTCCAAATATGGAACTCGGCTGCATATTCACCCCTATAACTGCTCTAGCCTCGATGAGCTTCATTTGACTGGACTGAACACTGTGGGTGACGTCACACTCACTTATGTTTGTTCACTGATCCGAAGGTTGGCGGTTCGAATCTCGCTCTCGACATAAAAAAACGTCATTGGCGGAGTGGTCAGATCCACAGACTCAAAGATTGGTGGTGCGATTCCAGCTCCCATAGATGCTGTTATTGTGTCTTTGGGCAAGACACTTAACCCACCTCACCCCCAGTGTCTGTGCACACGGGTGTATGAATGTGTGTGTGAATGGGTGAGTGGTTCCTTGATTTTAAGTTTGAGTGCGTTGAAGGTAGAAAAGCGCTATATAAAAATATTTATTAATTTATCATAAATGACTTTCAGTATCATCATTAGTGACCTGTACCAAACCAGCGCTTCTGTGTCCACGTATGTCCACATTTATATTGAAATATTAGATTCATCGCAACATACATAGAATTAGCTTTTAGTAACGCACACCCCATCTCTGTGAAAAGGAGGAAGCAGTGATCCAATTGACCACCAGTCAGCCATTGTCACATAATCAATACCTATACTTTTACAAATGAGGTCAAAATAACAGCTCTCATTTTAAATTTGTCTTATGCACCTCCCTTTAATTAAACTCTGACATTATTTCTGCTTAGAATGTGATTTTTTGTGTCATTTCTCTTCAACCTCATGGGCAGAAGAATGTGTGCATGGGATGGGGGTGGGGAGCACAGGGACCAGAGGAGCAGATTGTAAAGCAGTCACCTCCTGCAGATCACACCACCCAAAAGACCTCAGAATATCTCCAGAACTGTGTGTTATAATGCAACACACAGGTCTGGAGGATGGCACAGATTAACACAACAAGGGCACAGGGGAAGGCTGGCACAGGTATTATGAAATTAATCCCAAATGTCCAGATTAGGGTGCTAGGATTGAACCGTATGGAGCAAAATGAGGATCAGAAATTGCTGCCAGGACTGGTCTTTTTGTTTTGTTTTTTTTTTACTTTTCAAATTATGCAAGGTATGTACTATAGTTTCATTCATTCATTCTTAAAGATTGTCAGCTGCACTATTATGAATTAACACTTAAATACCATCACTTTAATTAAAGGATGATCAGCCACCTACTCTTCTCCTTGGAGATGTCATTGCTTTGACTGGAATGTTCCACAGCACTGCATTAACTTCATCTAACTAATATTTTCTAATTACATGCATTCTTACTTAATGTAACTTGGCCTGATGGCATCATCTGTTTGTCTCCATGGAGACTGATACGTAAAATGCCATACTGCGGAACATTCAGGCAAAGCAATAACATCACAATAGAAACAAGCAGGTGGTGGAGTTACATAGTCCACCTTTCCGATATGAAATGTAGCTGTGATTTGCTTGCTAGTCTTATGTCTGGATGATTTCACTTTCTGTCAGAAATGAGTAGTGAAATAAATAGGTCATACACTGCGTTTATAAATATATTCTTTCTAAATAAAGGCAGCAGGTGATTCGCTGGTGGTGACCTTAAATAATAAAAAGAAACCATAGACTGTATATATAAATGGATATAGCTAATCTGCTAGGTACTGTGTTCCAAATAGTAAGTGATTATGGGCGTGCTTCCGGCTCCATCGACTCCAATTCACTTTACATTGAAAAACTGTCATTTTGATCTTAAAATGATTGTATTAACCCGCTCTATATGTTTCTGGTGTTTTTATTTAATTATTGTGTCCATCAATCAAGATATGAACATTAATATCCGACAAATCAGGTGCCTTCTTTCCCCGAGGTCGCTCCCGCTAACGTTAGCAATAGGTTTGATTGACAGCATTGCTAAGCGCCCGTCCCCTGCTAAACCAGTGGTGTGGGCGGGAATGGGCGTTACCTTCAACAGCTTCACTCCACATTGGCTCTTTGGTTGCTATGATACTCGCGGTCGGAATTCGAAATATGCAGCTTCACTCACATTGGCTCTTTGGTTGCTATGATACTCGCGGTCGGAATTCGAAATATGGAACTCGACTCCAAATTGGCCCCTATAACTGCTCTAGCCTCGAAGAGCTTCATTTGACTGGTGCTGAACGCTGTGGGTGACGTCACACTCCCTTAGTCCTCTTCTTTATACCATCTATGAAAGAAACCCATACATTGACGTACATTAAAATGCAAATCCTCCAAGTGTCTGCCAAATACTGTGTGCTTGTCTCTAATTAAAAGCCAATTGTCCAGGGATGTCTGCCCCATCTGTCATCTGGAGTGAAGTAGACTGGCTCATCTCCACAGTCAGTGAAATATATAGAAAAGAGAAGTAGAACTTTAACGGTGAAGGATATTGATTAAACACTATTATTATTTAATTGGGTCGTAATGCTGCGGTTTTAATATTTAATCAACTGTGGCCATTACCTGGTCCATTTGGCATTTTGTGTGTTAAATTATGTGTCGTTTCCGGGCTGGTTCTGCTTGTTATTCTGCATTTGTTGGATTGGCATCGAGGGGAGGGCCGCCTATGACTCAGGGGCCCAGAGCTGGACAGAGGTCTAGTGAGCTGTTGCATTTTACATGGGAATATATATGTTTTAGATGTGGCCCAGCTTCTGCAGCACATGGCTGGTTTTCAATGATGTGAGTAGGACTACGCACCATATCTTCTGAACACACTGACTGCAGAAACTGTGTGTGGTGGGCATAGACTGTATATATAAATGGACATAGCTAACCTGCTAGCCGCCACGTTCCAAATAGGAAGTGAACATGAGCGCACTTCTGGCTCCATCGACTCTGGCTCCAGTTCACTTTACATTAGAAAACTGTCACCCTCTCTCTGTAACTGCTGCTGTCAGACTTGTTATTTTGGTCTTAAAATGTTCGTATTAACCTGCTCTGCATGATCCTGGGGTTTTTATTTTGCTATTTTGTCCATGATTCAAGATATGAACATTAATAACAGACAAATCAGGCGGCTTCTTTCCCCGAGGTTGCTGCCGCTAGCGTTACCAACAGGTTTGATTGACAGCGTTGCTAAGCATCCACCCCCTGCTACACCAGCAGTGCGGGCGGGAAGGGGCATTACCTTGAACAGCCTCACTCCGGATTGGCTCTTTTGTTGTTAAGATACTCGTGGTTGGAATTCCAAATATGGAACTCAGCTCCAAATTGGCCCCTATAACTGTTAGCCTCGATGAGCTTCATTTGACTGGAGCTGAACACTATGGGTGATGTCAAACTCACTTATACATATACAGACACAACGGAATATATGTCAAAAGAAAGGATTTCAGGAAGCTATTATTTTAAAATCCAATTTGTTTTGTGTCTCTGTTTTCATTTGTATAAATTTGGAAACTTAACAAAAAACTTAATAAAGACCAAGTTCAGAACTCAAGCTAAAGAAATAACTAAACACAGAATGAATTGGGCACAAGTAGAGTTGTGGTCCTTCAGTTGATTAAACAGCCGATGGCGTCTTAACTGACCAATTTTTTCATTTGTCGACTAATTATTTTATTATGATTAAAAGGATTTATGTGTAACAGCAGAAAGGAGGAAGCATGGAATTATTTAGCTAGAGTTTTGGGAGAGACTGGTCAGTTTAATATATCTTTTCACTTGGAAGATACTATTTGCTAGTACTTCTCTATATACATATTTTTGTGCAAGATCCTAATAATTTTGAGAGGTTTTTCTAGCCCCCCTTTTAGCCCATTAATCGATGTACAGGGAACGTCTTTAGTTGAGTGCAGAAGTACGCGGTGGCTGTGTTTACATCCCCACCAAAATCTGATTAGAATCTGATTTCTGAAGAATATTTAATTACATGCAAACCACAAAATCTGATGTGAATAATCAGAGAGACCATGATCAGAAAGAAAGCAGATGACTTTGCTTAGAAATCCGATTATAATCTGATTTTGAGCATGTATGTAATCCATAGACTGTATATATAAATGGACATAGCTAACCTGCTAACCGCCGTGTTCTAAATAGGAAGTGAGCATGTGCGCTTCCGGCTTCATCGACTCTGGCTCTAATTCACTTCTATTGAAAAACCATCGCCTTCTTTTCCCGTGGTTGCTCCCGCTAACGTTAGCAACAGGTTTGATTGACATAGTTGCCAAGCGCCCGCTCCCTGTTAAACCAGTGGTGTGGGCTGGAAGGGACGTTACCTTCAACAGCCTCGCTCTGGATTAGCTCTTTGGTTGCTATGATACTCGCGGAATATATTATAAGTTCAATATATAAATATTGAACTCGGCTCCATATTGGCCCCTATAACAGCTCTAGCTTCGATGAGCTTCATTTGACTGGAGTCGAGCGCTATGGGTGACGTCACACCGCCTTAATCCACTTCTTAATACAGTCTGTGATGTAACCGCAGACACTAATATTGTCAAAGCAGTTATTTCCAGTACACATTTTGTCAAGGTAATCAGTAGTTTGTGAGTGGATAAACAGTGAAAATGCCATTTGGTTTTCTAGAAGGAAGTTGTTAGGTTTGTCAGCAGTGAGACAGGATCCAATTAGCAAACACGACACTTAGCACCGTCTTTGTCACTCACAGACTGTATTGGACGTGCCAGGCTGCTGCTCTTCATATACCCTATGTGTGAAAGAGAGGAAACAAAAACGCATGGACCGTGTTGCCGAGTGTGGCCTAGAAATGCGCTCTTGGAGGAGGGGCAAGAGCCATCCAATAGGTCTGAGGCCCACCTTTAGACATATGCCACTGCTGCACTCTGCCCGCCCACCAGCCGAATGAGAGAGGGGAAGACAAAAAACTCAGCCATTTTAGCCTCACAATTGGTGGTTTCATTCAAAAGACAAAAAGAAAGGATCAGTCAAAACATTTACTCAGAAAATCAGTGCTGTGAATTACATAATTATAGCAGTGGCTTGAGCAGTGTGCAGAATCTGTTATCATAGGAAGCTAATGGGCTGTCAAAACGTGTACTTAAGTAAATAACATAGGTGTAGAAATAAAAAAAAAAAAATGTAAATGTATATATTTAAAAAACGTTTGTTTAGGAGATTTTGTCATATTGAGTATATTGTCATTTACATATACTATTAAGTGTCCAAAAAAGTGCTATACAATGGCGCTATAAAATGGTGCAAAAATAACAAATTATGATTAATGTATATAGCTTGCGTGCTGTGTAATCGTCAGGATATAAAGTGATATTTCTGCACTTTTGTGGTTCATTTTAGAGTACATGTTCGCGATATTTGAGTATACTGACACGTTTTAGGACATTTCCGAGGGAGTGACTTAACATTATCTGAAAAAAATTAAAAGGTTTTAGAAAAGGTTTTGGAAATTATTATTAATTATTACTATTAAACACACTGTAATGATAGACTGTATATATAAATGGACATAGCTAACCTGCTAGCCGCCCCATTCCAAATAGGAGGTGATCATGGGAGCGCTTTCCGGCTCCATCACTTTGGCTCCAATTCACCTTCTATTGAAAAATATTGGCTTGTTTTATTTTGCTTTTTTGTCTGTGAATCAAGATGTGAACATTAATAACAGACCAATAAGCTGCCCTCTTTCGCCGAGGTCCCTCCCGCTGGTTTCGCAGGGAGGGGGCACTTAGCAATGCTGTCAATCAAAGGGGGGTTACCTTCAACAGTCTCGCTCCGGATTGGCTCTTTGGTTGCTATGATACTCGTGGTCGGAATTCCAAATATGGAACTCAGCTCTGCATTTTACTGGAGCCGAACGCTGTGGGTGACATCACACTCCCTTAGTCCACTTCTTTATACAGTCTACGGATCAGAGTTGACATCTTTTGTTGTTCTTGTAACTTATATGTGTTGTTGTTAATGTAATAGTATGTGACACTTGGTTGCTATGCCGACAAGTTGATGTGAAGGTTCTATTGGCCAATTATTTTGGTCTGTTTTGGAGACTGGCTCTAGTTGAGACTGCTGTTGTTTTGGCGTGGATTACGGCCTACAGTAGCCCTGGAGTTCAGAAAATAAAGAACTAGAAGAAATTTGGCATGTTTCCTTACACCAGAATGCAAATTAACACATAGATAAACAAGACGGTGAAGATACTCAATCAAATTAAACAGGGTACACGTAACTGATGATTGCCCACTCCTGTTGGACAGTAATGGAGAGGTGTTAAGAAAGAAGTTGTTTCCAGGATGTAGCTGAGATGAATGGTCCGTGTCATCAGGCCTGCTTGTCTCTGTTAATTAAAGGATCGATAAAGCCTGGAGTCGTAAATTAGAGTCTGATCTGTGTTGTGTTTAAAACTCCTGACGCTAGATCAAGATGCAGTCAGCCACAACAAACCTGCGAAGCTTCAAACTGGAGATAAGGAGGAGAAGAGGAGACTCACAAGACTTCGTTAATTCAGTGGCAACAAAAAGATACAACACATGATGTTTTATTTATTTTTTTGTTATTTTGGAGATCGCTTAGTAGGAGTTAGAATGAATTATGCTTAGTAACCACTAGGGATGAGATGATAAACGATAATATCATTTGTCGTGATAAAAACACAACAATCGTTCGTGCGACATTTTATATAATCGTGATAATTGCCAACAAAGATAATCGCCATTATATCACCAGAATGTGCAGAAAAAAGCTACTTAACCACAGGGGAGTCTATTCATTTGTATTAAAGAGGGGTCCCCACATTTCTGTCACCGGCCCTGCTAGATTGTAGTTGTTTTCACTGATGGCAAAGTACAATTATATAAAAGTTGTTTAAACATGGAACTTATTCCCTCAAATCATTAAAATGATCGTTATTCATATCCATAACATTTTTAAACTTTTAGCAACTATCATGATATAATTGTTAATTGCAATTATTTGCACCATGATAAACACAACACAAAATTTAATCGTCCCATTTCTAGTAACCACTTAATTAAAGGGGTTAGGATTAGGAGTTAGGGTGTATTTATGTAGTTATTAAGCCTGCATCATTCTTAATAAATTATTATTTATTCATTATGACTTAAGTCTTTGTTGATGTTTTATTAAGGCATGAATAAGTGTAGTTATTATAAAGTGGTGGCAGGAGTTGCAGAGCTGAACCAAGTACAAAATGCATGCAACCCAACTCAACCGTACGTAAATTATTTTAAAAGATTCTTTATTTAGACCAAGGTTTAGTTTGTTTTCATACCTGACAGTTTGGACTGCTCACCAGCGCTCTTCCTCAGAGTGGTCACATAATGTTGCAGTGGAGGCAGGACAACAGCGCCATCTGCAGTCCGACTTCTTCAGGACAGTATCCCAGGTGTGTGAGAGCAAAAAAGCCCCCTCGTCCCGGTTTGTAGTCCCTGTCCTGAAGAAGTCAGACTGCTGTCGTCCTGCCTCCACCGGCAGGAAGACAGCGCCAAAACCTGTTTAAATCAGCTGACTGGACACGTCACAGCAACATCACGTGACCACTCTGAGGCGCTAGTGAGCAGTCCAGACTGTCAGGTATGAAAACAAACTAAACCTTGGTCTGGAAAAAGGATCTATTAAAATACATTAACAGATGACCAAATGAACCTCATTGGACTGTCAGCTGTACATAAATTAGAACAGAGGTTGAAATAGTTGTTATTTTCATAGCCTGATAAGATTTCACGAGTGAATGATGATGTAATGTACGGGAATATTCAGACGATATCATGGCACTCCATCTGAAATGTGCTCTAAAGTGCCTCTAACTGTGGCTGTGGTTCAGGTGTTGTGATTGGACTGGGAAATGAACCACAACACTACCAAAATATCACTGTATTTTATCAATTTGGTCATTTCTAATCAATTCTTTTTGCAGCCTTTTTACTGTATTCTTTTATAGAGCATTGAGGCCTACTCGATATTCGAATTTTGCATATCTTCAAAACAACAACAATCACAATGTATCTCCCACCTCGAGCATAATGTAGCTTTTATAAATGGTTGTGCATACAGTCTGAAATATAGGGGGCATAGCTCGCGTGATCAGGACCAGAGGGCATGGGGCAGATTGGGCTACTGTCTCACATTTTAAAGTTAATAGTTAACAAATTTTAAATAACACGTGTGACAATGGTAATGATGCCATATCGCTTTGAGAACGCCCATTGTAGTCTGAAGTCTCAGAAGCTAATTAGAATTAGGCCTGACTAATAGGGCGGGAGACCACGGGGAATACCATTGTCTAGTGCATACTGTTATTGTGTCCTTAGGCAAGACACTTCATCCACCATCACCAAGAATCTACGCTGCAGGAAGGCTCAGTGGCGCCCTCTGGAAAATTAAAATACATTACGAGATAGGAGGGGGTGGGGCCTATTTTTTCATTGCGGGCACATAAAACTTGGTAGGTACATAGAGCATTCTGAGATAGGCAAAAAAAAGTATATTATGTTTGAATGGGGTGTTTGAGTGAGTTATGTGTAGTTGGGGGGATACCCAAAGCGCATTGTAAAGCGTTTTGGGTATCCTGAAATGCACTACATAAATTTTAAGCAGTCAAATTATTATTATTATTATTATTATTATTATTATCATTATTATTATGACATCTATTTCCATTGTTGAAAATTATATATGAGCACATTAAAAGAGCACACAACAACTGCAAATTTATCTGGAAAACAAGTCGGGGACCATTGAAGGAATGAGCCTCTGGAAACTGACTCCCAGGTCCCAGGCTCCACTGATGATGTGTGAAATGGAGTTTAAATGTATGTGCTGCTGCAGTGTCTCATTTGTATTGGCTCAAAGCTCTTTTCTTTCTCTTGTCTCTACAGGAAGCAAGGCCAAAGACAGCGTGGGCACAGGTGAGTCTAACTGCATTGGTTATGAGCGGTGGAAGGTAACGAAGTAAAATTAGTAAAGTACTGTACATAAGTAAAGTACAGATACCTAAAAATTCTACTTAAGTACATTTTACAGTGGATACTTTTTACTTGTACTTCACTACAGTAGAGAGCAGGGATCTGCACTTTCTGCTCCACTACATTTTTGAATTGTACTGTAAAGTAAAAAGTACTTTTCATATGATTTGAGGGGTTATTTTTACCATGTTCGTTGTAACATCCTGACTGAAATTTTTCAAGTTCAGGCTTTGGCTTGGAGCAAACAAAAATAAACACACAAAATTCATAATAAACTGATTCGTATTCCAACTGTTGACCAAAAATGTGTATTTTTTATTTTTTTTTTAAATCAAAATCACTACAATTACACTTTACAAATTAAACAACACTCAAAATCTTACCATGTTCTTGTAACATCCTGACTGAAATTTTTCAAGTTCAGGCTTTGGCTTGGAGCAAACAAAAATAAACACACAAAATTCATAATAAACTGATTCGTATTCCAACTGTTGACCAAAAATGTGTATTTTTTATTTTTTTTTTAAATCAAAATCACTACAATTACACTTTACAAATTAAACAACACTCAAAATCTGTGTGAACTACTTTTACTTTTTACTCTTAAAGTACATTTTTAAATGGGTAATTTAATACTTTTACTTAAGTAGATTTTTTCATGTGACGATTTTCTCTCTGTATCTGTACTTTTACTTAAGTAACAAAATTGAGTACTTCTTCCACCACTGTTGGTTACATTGAAAGACCATTTCTGTCCAGTCCAAACAGTTCATTATCCGTGTTACTGTGTGAAAACCATGAATGTACTGCAGTGGTGGGGTGGGGCCTAGCGGTCATTATGTGCAATAATCAATTGGAAAGCTAACGTGACACCACTGCGTAGATGTGGTCCCTTGTAATGTGTCTGCAAATCACAGATAGAGTTACATGCATAGACTAGATATAAATGGACATAGCTAACCTGCTAGCTGCCACGTTCCAAATAGGAAGTGACCATGGGCGCACTTCCGGCTCCATCAACCTGGAGCCAAACACTATAGGTGACGTCACACTTGCTTAGTCCACTTCTTTATACAGTCTGTGGATTACATGTGGAGAGTAGTACTAGGACTATTTTTCTGTTTAAAGGGCCCATATTAAGCTATTTTCTGATCTATGTTATTATAATGTTGTTTCCTCATCACAAACAGACCTGGAGTTGTGTTTTGTTTCATTCACACATGTTTAACACACAAATCCTGCGTATTTAGGCTGAGTTCATCTCTCAACCAGAAAACACTCTGTTCCACCTTGTGATGTCATGTGGTAATACAGGTAGTACTCCACTGTGTTTTTAAACTCCGTACACCTTCACTAGAATCATTTGGATCATTTCAGCCCTGGAATTTCCAATCTCGATTAAATAAAAGGTCAACGGTAGCAGTTAATTTGAAAACCATCACTACATGACATCACAAGGTGGAACAGAGAATTTTGAGCTTTTGAGGTCTAGACAGACCAATCATGCAGGGTTACTCAAACATGTGTGAATGAAACAAAACACAACTCCAGGTATGTTTTTGAAGCGGTAATAACATTATAACATGGCTTAAAGCTCATGACAGTCAATTTTGTGTAATATAGGACCTTTAAACTGTTGTTTTTGCCTGAACTCCTGTGCAGTTGTAGTCTTTTGAGTGCACTTTGGGTCGGATGCATTATATTTAATAATTTTGAGGGTTTTTTTGAGTTGACTTATCGATCGGCAGTCTTTAGTCAACCAGCAATTTCATTCATGGACTACAGCCCCAGTGTGTACAGTGTGTATAGTGTGTGTATATGTATAATGTGTGTGTGTTTGCAGTGGCTGAGAAGACCACTGGGGCCATGGGGAACATTGTCGCTGCCACTGGACTGGTGAAGAAGGACGAGTTCCCAACTGACATGAACGTACGTACCACCAGCAAATGTCACATTTTTACATGTATTTATTATTTTTAATCATTTTTTTTATCTTTTTTTTTTTATTGTGATATTAGAGACAATACAAACAATAAAAGACATTTTGACTTGAGGGAAGAGGGAGTGCATACATCTAGGTTTGAAGGGTTGACGAGACAATGAGAATGGCATCTGTTCTTATATGGGAGTGTAAGTGTGTGTGCGTGTGCACATGTGTGTGTGCATGTGTGTGTATGTGTGTGTGTGCACGTGTGTGTATGTGTGTGTGCGTATGTGTGTGCGTGTGTGTGTGTGTGTGCGTATGTGTGTGTGCCTGTGTGTGTGTGCACCGTATATTTACATTTATATGATCAGAACATAGTAGGGTTGTCAAAAAATCAATAACGAAATACTAATCATTACTAAAACTAGTACCGGAACTAGATACTAATTTTTTCTCAAGTGTCAAGCCTTTTCCATAGTATTGAAATCATGTCGGAATATTCTGTTTAGTATTGTGACAACTCTACAGCATAGGTTTTAGTTTATCTGAATGAGAGTTTAATGGTAAATTGGCATTTGGCAAAAAGAAAAAAAGTAAAAGATATGCAATTTTATTATCACACTTCATATTTATTAACATAATTATGAATTAATGTATTGATTTATGATGGAAGTAAACCCATCTTCTTCTTTTGGAGTTCACACTTCACTGTGATTGGTTAAATTCACTTCTCACTCACTGAGAGCGTTACAGAGGCTGAACAATAGGAGGAGTAGGTGCCCATCCATCTTCTTCCGCTTATCTGAAGGTAGCAGTCTAAGCAGGGACTCCCAGATTTCCTTCACCCCAGACACGTCCTCCAGCTCCTCCAGAGGGACCCCAAGACGTTCCCAGGCCAGCCGAGAGGCATTGTCCTTCCAGTGTGTCCTGGGTCTTCCCCAGGCCTCCTCTCGGTGGGATATGCCCGGAGCACCTCCCCAGGGAGGCGCCCAGGAGGCATCCGGCACAGATGCCCGAGCCACCTTGGCTGGCTCCTCTTGACGTGGAGGAACAGTGGCTCTACTCCGAGCTCCTCTTGTGTGACTGAGCTCCTCACCCTATCTCTAAGGGAGGGCCCAGCCACACTGCGGAGGAAACTTATTTTGACCCAAGGCTCATGACCATAGGTGAGGGTAGGAACATAGATTGACCGGTAAATCGTGAGCTTTTGCATTTTGACCGATACAGAGACCCCTCCCCCCCAGCCCCTGGCTACACCTAGAAATTCTGTCCATAAAAACAATGAACAGAACCGGTGACAAAAGGCAGCCCTGGTGGAGTCCAACATGCACCGGGAACAGGTCTGACTTACTGCTGACAATGCAAACACAACTCTGGACCCCATACTCCCAGCGCACCCCCTAAAGAGCACCACAAGGAACAAGGTCGAATGCCTTCTCCACAAAGCACATGTGGACTGGTTGGGCAAACTCCCGAGCACCCCCCAAAGGACACCACAAGGGCCACAGTCGAATGCCTTCTCCAGATCCACAGAGCACATGTGGACTGGTTGGGCAAACTCCCATGAACTCTCGAGTGATCAGTGGAGGGTTTACAAGTAGTCCAGTCTTCCGAGACTGCAACGAAAACCACACTGCTCCTCCTGAATCCGAGGTTTCGACTATTGGTCAGATTCTCCTCTCCAGTCCCTGGAATAGACTAAGGGAAGACTGAGGAGTGTGATTCCCCTGTAGTTGGGACACACCCTCCGGCCCCCCTTCTTAAACAGAGGGACCACCACCCCGGTCTGCCAATCCAGAGGCACTGTCCCCAACCGCTACACGATGTTAGAGAAACATGTCAGCCCCACAACAACTCACCACTAGGTGGTGCACTACAACTCTGTTCCTCTCTTCACCAACAACACAACAACAAAGTGGATCATTGACCTCCGGCCAATGGTGTCCTGGTGCCACGTGCTCTGATGGACAACCTTGTGCTTGAACATGCTGTTGTTTTGGACAAACTGTGACTAGCACAAAAGTGCAACAACAGAACACAGCTCAGGTTCAGATCAGGGAGGCCGTTCTCCCGATCCTTTGGGGATCGCCTCCACCACCTTAAGATGGCGGTTCAAGGACGGGTAGTTTCAAAGTTTAGATGCAAATGGCAAAGTTCCCTAAATTAACAAAACAACAAATTCAGGTTTTGATAAGACGAAAAATAACAATATTCAACCATCTCTTCAAATGCATTACTGAATGCAAATCTGTGGAGAATGATACATAAGCTACATTTCAATAAGTTACTATTGCATATGCTGTTGAGGTTAAAGAGATTTATTGCACAGTTCAATACAGAGCACAAGAAAAAATGTACTTTGTTTGCATTAAAGTTTTATAGTATGCCTCATTATTATTATTATTATTATTATTATTATTATTATTCAGTGTTTTGAACTTTTCAATAATCTGAAAAACTACATTTAAAACATCCAAAGAAATTGCACTGAAAGTATGGAGCCCTAACTGTATAAGAAAAACAGTTCATAGTGACTAATGACATTAGCTGGTGCTGCTAATCAGCTCCGAGTCTTTGTTTTGAAGAGACCTAGTTTTGTAGACACACACAGAGAGAGAGAGAAAGATAAGATGAGAGGGAAGAAGGGGAAAGGGAAGGAGAGAGGGAAGAAGAGAAAGAGAGAGAGAGGGAGAGAGAGAGGGAAGGAAAGAGGGAGAGAGGGGAGAGAAGGAGGAAGAGAGCCAAACCCAGGTCTCACTTACAGTTGGCAGAAGGCTGTCGGCTCTGGTCATTAAAGTCTGGACCGGACAGAGCTCTGGACAGCAGGGAAACATATGAGCTAATGAATCCCATCATGCTCTGCTGTCGTCTGTTCACTGTTGAAAGAAAGAAATGGTGGAAAGACAGAGACCATAAATAATTATTCAGTTTCCGATTGTGATTTGGGGTGCTTTTACATGTAACTGTTGGGTCCTGATTTGATCCCAGTTTAGTCCTGATGGTAGACCTGGTTTGGTCCTATTCTAGACCTGGTTTAGTCCAGGATTAGTTCTGAATTTAGCCCCAGTTTAGTCCCAATTTTGATGTGGTGGGTCTTAAGTTGTCTTGCTTTACTCAACTAAGCAGTGGAGAAGTAGGAAACTCACTTGGACAAGGTATGCATTTTGTTAGGGTGGGCAATACTGACAAAAGTTAATATCTCTCTATTTTTATTATAATTTCTTTTTGTGTGTATCCTGAAGTACGTTCAGATGACATTCTCATTCGCAAACAAGCAATTCAAGTTATGCCTATCCGCTAGACAGTAGAAATTCCATGAGCGCTCACTATCAGTTACTACGTTCTGGACCTGGCAACCGCTGTAACAAAAGGACCAAGTTAGCATAACAAAAACTAAACTGACTTTAAGTTAATAAGAGCATTGAGCCTATAGGGATTGATGGCCCGTTGAGTTCCTGTCCATAGATCTGTCCTCATTCACAGGGCACTTTCATGGACCTCAACAATCTGGCCATGGGACTATCATCTTTCTCTGTCACATGATGTTTCCATTATAGCTCCTGTTCGCTAAACCGATTGACCTTAGAAAATGTCACCAACCCTCTGCTTGTTTTCTACTGCTGCGAACAACTGTGTTTGGAAATAGAAGCGATTTCCAAAATGCAAAAAAATCCACAAAATTGCAAAAAGAACTGAGAAAAATTTAAACTATAAGTAACCGAGACCGAGTTGACTTGTTCCACGAAACTGGTCCTATCTCAAAATAAGATAAGAGAACATTTATTTCCTAACAGCAGGTGAATCGAAATATGCAATCAAAAATAAAGATAAATAACTGAAAAGTAGACTTAAACACTGGAGGAGCTGGTGGAAGTGTCTGGGGTGGGGGAAGTCTGGGAGTCCCTGCTTAGACTGCTGCCCGCGTGACCCAGCCCTGGATAAATGGAAGAAAATGGATGGATGGATGGATAGACTTTAAAACTGAAATAAAAACACCAGGATCATGTAGAGCAGGTTAATATCAACATTTTAAGACTAAAATGATGAGTCTGACAGCAGCAGTTACAGAGAGAGGGGCCACAGTTTTTCAGCAGAAGGTGAATTGGAGCCAGAGTCGATGGAGCCAGAAGTGCGGGATCAGGCCAAAGTCGTATTTCATTATAATGACGCAAAAATATATCAGTGTTCCCAGTGGGCCTTGACGTCAGCCCTTATAACAGCTAGATAATATAAATATACTTTTGGTAGTTCAAACACATCCAAACTACAGTACACACACACTGTACATCCATCCACAGGGTGACTTAAGTCTGACAGTTTGATTAAAATGTTCCCCTCGTTCGCGACTCTATGTGACCTTATCGCCATGAGGTCTCAGGAGGTTAACATATCGTCTTGCTGTCAAGGCTGTCAGAGATTCTGGAGAGGTCTGGACCTGTGCTAAAACCACTAGACTCAGACTGGACCCTCTCCTCTGACTCCCTAATCTAGTACTTCTGACAGTCTGCTGTAATGAGTGAAAAAGTGTTCAATCTCATTTTAACACCTGACAGTATGCTCTGAAATCGCTGACACTTTTACATCACCTCCATAGACTGTATATATAAATGGACATAGCTAACCTGCTAGCCACCGTGTTCCAAATAGGAAGTGAGCATGGGCACGCTTCCGGCTCCATCGATTCACTTGTCGCCCCTCTCTCTGTAACTGCTGCTGTCAGGCTCGTCATGTTGGTCTTAAAATGTTCGTATTAACCCGCTCTAAATGATCCTGGTATTTTTATTTCCCTATTGTGTCTGTAAATCAAGATATGAACATTAATAACAGACAAATCAGGCGCCTTCTTTCCCCGTGGTCGCTCCCTCTAGCGTTAGCAACAGGTTTGATTGACAGTGTTGCTAAATGCTTGCTCCATGATAAACCAGCGGTGCGGGCGGGAAGGGGCGTTACCTTCAGCAGGCTCGCTCCAGATTGGCTCTTTGGTTGCTATAATACTAACCTAACTAACTGCTAACCTCGATGAGTTTCATTTGACTGGAGCCGAATGCTATGGGTGACATCACACTTACTTAGTCCACTTCTGGAAATGCCATGTTTATGATCTAAAACTCTAGGGTGGCAAGAAATAGCACAATCAAATCAAAATTTCAATATGAATGGTCCCAAATGGCAAAGACCGCAATTATACATTTAACAGTTTCGTCTGTTAAAATAATAAATAATTAAATATCTAGTCTAACTTAAAAAAAAAAAAACAACTGTACTTTAGCTTTGTACAAACTGTTCTGAAAAGCATGCGGTTCTTGTTTAGCAGTTTGGAGTTCAGTCTTCTCTCAAATCTAAATTCTCCTGGATGTTAAAAATGTGCCCTGTGAACTTCCTACCTATTAAAACGTAAACCCAAACCCCCTTGTGTTAATATGTGATGGTTGTGTTTTTGAGAGAAGGCTCCTCTCTGTCTGCTTTGTGGACACTGTGCTGTTGATGTTGGTGGGCTAACACACAAAGTCCTTCTCCACACATGGGATCATCGTCAGCGTCCTGACCTAATTGACTTGATTAGAGCAGTACTTAAAAATAAATGATGACCCACTAGTTTGGTTTCCAGGGCTCACAGCGGCAGGTGCACTCACAGGGAGATGCTTCTGTCTTCTACATGACGCATTATAATGTTGAGACAATAAGAGTTTTATTTTTCAGTTTGTGATAACCGGTATTAGCAGAAGGAACACAAAAACATCAATACAAGAACCACATAAAAAGAAGGAGAAAAATGCATCTTTCATTCAGCCCAGAGGCAGATGTGGCTACAGAAAAGCCATCCCACCATCACATGTAAAGATGGAATGATGACAGCCAGTCAAGCCTGTCAAAGTTAAATGCAAACCATTAGTCTTTATATGGAGATTATTTTATTATATTTGATCCAAAATGGTTAGATGGAGTTTGAGCAAGAAGAACACTTTTTGCAGTACTAAAATAAATCACTTTGATGTCCACTCTGGTTATGGAAGTAAATTTTCATTTTTGCCATAAACTTTAAATATTAAGAGTTTAAAGACACAACGGAGGCTAACCAGCTAAGTGCTAACTAATGCCCCAGTGTGGTTGTTTTCAGTCCAAAAAATGTATTTGAATGTTAAAATTTAGAAAAATGTTTTATTAACTCAGCAGTATGTAAAGTTTTAGAAACAGATTATAAATGATAGGTCATGTGATCATTACCACATACGTGATTAGCTCCGAGCTGCTTTCAAACTTTATAATTATTTTTTCACTTTTGCATTCCATAAGACATAAGATAAGAGTAGTTCACCTCTGATCTCTCTTTCTCTCTCTGACTCTGCTCTCTCTCTCTGTATCTCTCTGTTCTCTCTCTCTCTGTGCTTTCTGTCTCTCTCTCTCTGACTCTGTCCTCTCTCTCTGTATCTCTCTTTCTCTCTCTCTCTCTGACTCTGCTCTCTCTCTGTTTCTCTTTGTTTTCTCTCTCTGTGTATCTCGTTTTCTCTCTCTGTATCTCCTTCTCTCTCTCCCTCTGTATCTCTCTTTCTCTCTCTATCTGTATGTCTTTCTCTCTCTCTCTCCGATTCTGTTCTCTCTCTCTCTGTGTTCTCTCTGGCTCTCTCTCTTTCTATCTGACTCACTCCGTTCTCACTGTTCTCTCACTCTCTCGCTCTCTCTCTCTGTTCTCTTTCTGTCTCCTCTCTCTCTCTGTGTTCTCTCTCTCTCTTTCTCTGTTCTCTCTCTCTGTTCTCTGTTTCTCTCTCTGTTCTGTCTCTCTTTTGCTCTGTTCTCTTTCTCTTTCTGTTCTCTTTCTGTCTCCTCTCTCTCTCTGTGTTCTCTCTGTCTCTCTCTCTGTCTGTTCTCACTCTCTCTTCCTCCCTCTCTGTTCTCTCTCTCTCTGTGTTCTTTGTGTTTTCGCTCTCTGTTCTCTCTCTCTATGTTCTCTCTTTCTCTCTGTTCTCTCTCTCTTTCTTTATTTCCGCCTTTCTGTGTGTCGTGTTTATTTCACGTTTGCATTAATCCCCCCTGTGCTTGTGTTGCAGCCTGAGGAGTACGGGCAGGAGGCCATGGAGGGCCAGGGTGAGGCTATGCTGGAGCCAGAAGGGGAGACATATGACGAGTCCCAGCAGGTAATCCACTCTCTCCACCGGCTCTGTGTGCGCCTCTCCACACAGCCTTGCTCTCCACACAGCCCTGCTCTCCAGACAGTTCTTCTCTCCACCTTAGACTGTATATATAAATGGACAGAGCTAACCTGCTAGCTGCCCCCTTCCAAACAGGAAGTGATCATGGGCACGCTTCCGGCTCCATCGGCTCCAGTTCACTTTACATTAGAAAACTGTGTCTTAAACTGTTTGTATTGACCAGCTCTACATGATCCTGGTATTTTTTTACTTCGCTTTTGTGTCTGTAAAGATATGAGATATGAACATTAATAAGAGACAAATCAGATGCCTTCTTTCTCAGAGGTTGGTCAAACTAGCGTTAGCAACAGGTTTGATTAACAGCATTGCTAAGCGCCTGCTCCGTGCTAAACCAGCGGTGCGGGTGGGAAGGAGCGTTACCTTGAACCTCTTTGCTCCAGATTGGCTCTTTGGTTGCTATGATACTCGCAGTCGGAATTCCAAATATGGAACTCGGCTCCAAATTTGCCCCTATAACTGCTCTAGCCCCGATGAGCTTCATTTGACTGGAGCCGAACGCTGTGGGTGACGTCACACTCACTTAGTCCACTTCTTTACACAGTCTGTGTTCCCTTATCAAAAACATGCAGTTTTAGATGTCGTCCATGCATGTTTGAGTATTTTAGCGATCTCTCCCGGGCTCTATTCAAACCCTCCTTACGGTCAGCTGTGAGATTCTGTCCAACGCTCCGCCCACAAGCCTACGTCACCCATGCTCCCACACGGCAATTCTCCATAAAAATACAAAAAACATGATACAAAACTGTACACTACAACTTCACAAACCTAATGCACGCTGATTGTGTTGTGCGCTCTGAAGGGACAGTGACTTAGCATGGAGAGCGAAGGGGAGACTCGAAGCAGTAAAAACGAAAGTAGAACATGTTAATATATTGTTTTCGGTGAATATAGCATTTTCAAAACGATAAAATGTAACATGGTGATCTAAATACGTTATGTATTAATACTAAGTAAAGTTGGTGAGTGGTCCGCCACCTGCTTGTCTCCATGGAGATGTTAATCCTCTGCCTGTATGGCATTAAAGTTATCTATCATTATCACTATTATTATATAATTACATGCGTTTCATTACTCAAAAGTACCTTTAACAATATGGGGTCCCCTCTCCACAGATCTGACCTGTAACTTGGCATAGTGGTGTCACCAGCGTGTCATTAGATAAGTTTAATCAGCTGTAGACAAAGACACATATAGCTCTATATTTGAAAAGCTACATAGTGCCGTTTTAATTTCGTTTTAGAAAAGAAAATATAAAATTAGAACCAAAAATTTAAATCAATCAACATGAAAAAAGTGCCCATATGACACTATTTTCTGATCTATGTTATAATGTAGTTTCCTCATGACAAACAGACCTGGAGTTGTGTTTTGTTTCATTCACACATGTTTAACACACAAACCCTGCATATACAAGGTGGAAAACACTCTGTCCCACCTTGTGATGTCATGTGGTAATACAGGAAGTGCTCCACTGTGTTTTTAAACTCCACACACCTTCACTAGAATCATTTGGATGATTTCAAACCTGGAATTGACAATCTCTACTGAACTAATAATAAAAATAATAATAATAAAGTGTTACTCAACATGTGTGAATGAAATAAAACACAACTCCAGGTATGTTTTTGAGGAGGTAACAACATTACAACATGGCTTAAAGCTCACAAGAGTCAATTTTGTGTAATATAGGACCTTTGAATAGATTTAAATAGACCAACAAAGGCCCATTCACACGCAGTAGCTCCTCATTACTATGCAGCACTCCATGTTTTAAGCACGCATACATCTCCACAGCACTAAACCTCTGGCCTGTGCTCCATCCCACACACATTCAGAGCTCTTTATTCTCCCCGGGATCTAAACTAAGGCCAATCGCCCCATACTGACTATAGTGATAGATGAATATAGCACCACCTACCTCCGCTTTTACCCTGCCTGTGTGGAGAGCTGAGCGTTTAGTCTCACACAAGAATTATTTTTAGATTTTGGCTGCGAAGGAAGAGACAGTAACAGTACAGGAAATAGTGCTTTGGGAAGACATCTTAAATAGCCAGCACGGGGTATAAATAACACTTGGGGCACTGTAATGTATAGGGCAATGAGTAGTGTACATTAAAATCAATGGACATATTTTGTTACTCTTTGTTTTCAAATCTGTACTGGATTATGGTGTTATAATTTACATGCAGACTTCAGCCTCTACTTTGAAACCTTTAGATTCACTCTTTCACGCAGCCCTTCGTTTCATAACAGGTGAACTTAAACCCATCACTCACACATGTGAAAATGTAGGTTGGCCATCACTATTTGTCAGAAGAGAACAACACTGTATAAATGCATTTATAAGGGACTACGATGATAGACTTTTAATAATCTCAAGTCTAAGGACTGGCCGCACCAGGACTGAAATGAGAAAAAGGGCGTTGGCTGTTTTGCTTCATAAACATGGAATATATTTCAGGGAGATGCAAAACTGGATACTTTGGTGCCACTAATGCACTTTAATAATCTGGTGATGAACATTTATACTCACACCTGCTCCTGTTTTTAATGTTTTAAACGGACCTATGCAGGTATTTGTTCTGTTTGTATTGTTCTGTATTTGAACTGGGCGCCCATGAAAAGGAGAGTCTGAGTGCTCTCGTTGGGCTCTCCCTGTAGAAATAAAGTTGAAAAATGAAACAATCGGTTGGAAGGTTGGGTTCGCGTGATGTCATAAAATTGCTTTGATTTTAAAACTAAGCTGAAGGGCTGGGGATTTTATGATAGGCCGTTATAGTTAATATCTCTAACAATTAATCCTATATCTGCTTATAATAAAAACTGACAAAAAGTTCAGCATCTCATCATCAGCGCTGTGCACAAATGAACTAAGGTGTTTTTAATTTCTCAATATTCATCTAAAACGACTTAATAAAAGAAACAAGTCCGCTGACTTCCGCATTAGAAAACTGTGGTGTCCAACGGGAGCTGACGTTGCCGTAAACATCATCACAACAAAGAGCCGTGGAGCTGTCGGCCCCTCCTATGGATAGCTGCACATCACACTAGCGAGCAGCTGATTTTTTTCATTTGTACCAAAATGACTACGCAGTGCTGCTGGATCTTACGAGTATCATCAATTAAGAAAAAAATTGGAGAACGAAGTGTGTACACCAGAGTGGGCGTGTACCGGTCGAGATGTAAACAGGGTCCGATCTGCAAAATGGCATCTTGAAAATAAGAGATTAAAGATTGTTCAAACATGAATCACTCCAAATACAACTTCAGAGGTTCAATGAGAAGAAACAACTATAACAGTTGATTTTGCAGAATAGGTCTGCTTTTAAAAAGTGGTGGCATTAATCAACTGTTCCGCATATGTGGATTCTCAGGGTGCGTTCACACTTGTCCGAGTTCGGTCCAGGTTTAAGCCCAATTTGAGGCCTTATGTAGACTGTGTTTGATCCTGTTCTAGTCCTGGTTTAGTCTTAATAGTGCAAGTGTGATCACAGATTTATTTCAAAAACAGAAGATGGCCCCATAAAGATATATATAGACCTCTCCATCTAAAATGCTTTGAAATGCTTACATTTGTTTTGTCTTGATGTTCACGATATAGCACCAGTTTTTAGTCTTGAACTCTTTGCAGTTCAATAAAAATACCATTTGAAAAGTTTGATAGAGATAGGAGAACGATTCAGGTTTTGCACATAGGTTAGTTATTAATTTAAAAAATGCATTTTGTTGTATTTTAAATTACAATTTGATCCTGAAGTGTAATGTTGCTTATTTTAAAATCTGGCATTGGTTCAGAGTTGGTTAGACCTGTGTAGCCCATTTTGAGTGTAGCTTGGTCTGGCTGCTGCTTGTCCTGGGTCTGTGGATGAATCATTTAAGCAGTAAAAGGAGACGTAAATTTAAAGTGAATTTCTTGTTGGCCGTGTGTCCTGCGTCCTCCTCCGCAAACCCGCTCCCCTCCCCCACTCCTCCCACCCCCTCCCACCATCACCACACCACCCGCGTCTGGATGGGTGTGGTGATGACGCGCTGGGCCCAACTGCATCATGGGTAAATGTCAGAATATGGATCCTCGGTGCTGCAGTAAAGAGGGAGAGGAGGCAAAGATGGGTTTTAAAATGTAGTTTATGACTTGAGTGACTTGTCAGTGCTGGGGGCTGGTTTGCGTGGTGCTATGTTCCAAGGGTGACTGAAGAGGAGGATGCACGAGCCTGGGAGGATGAGGGGATGTACTCACGACACGTCCTTGAAGCTGTAAAAAGGGGTGTGCTGCCATCTGCTGGACAAACGCGGTCTGGCACAAGAGATAGTGACATCACCATTGCTGCTAGGGTTTAAAATGTTACCTAAATATGTAGTTTTCTCACTAGTGACAAAGATGCCTTATATTTTGTGCTTTTTTATGTTCCAGACAATTAAGCAAATGTTTTTTAGCCAATATTTTGACACAGATGGAACCAAGCCAAAGAAACTATTATTGTGTTTAAATCAGCCCTATTGTGCTTGTGTGTGCTCTATAGTTATACTCTATGACACCGGTGGATCATTATGTTATAATTTGCACATTTTAAATCTCAATATTCATCTAAAACGATGTAATAACAGAAACAAACTATAACATAGTTAAAAGCTCTGAAAAGTCCATTTTGCAGAATAGGTCTGATTTAATGCCCCACCATAGGCCTGTCTGCTTTTATGGCATATTGCATGAAATGTAATAGAACCTAATGGGACTTAAAGGGTTGATCCTGCTGTTAATTATCAACAATAGCACTCAGGCCATCGTCTATAATGTATAATACATGAACCAACAAACAGTCAGGATAAAGTGATGGAGAGGCGTAAATATACTTCTTTTAACGGTCCTATATTACACAAAATTGACTCTTGTGAGCTTTAAGCCATGTTATCTCATAAAAAAACATACCTGGAGTTGTGTTTTGTTTCATTCACATATGTTTTATTATTAGTCTGTCTACATCTCCAACGCTCATAATGCTCTGTTCCACCTTGTGATGTCATGTAGTGTAGTTTTCAAGTTAACTGCTACTTTTTACCTTTAGTTCAGTAGAGATTCACAATTTCAGAGCTGAAATCATCCAAGTGATTCTAGTGAAGGTGTATGGAGTTTTAAAACACAGTGGAGGAGTTCCTGTACTGCCACATGACACCACAAGGTGGAACAGAGTGTTTTCAGTTTGAGAGAATAACTCATGCAGGGTTTGTGTGTTAAAGGTAAAAAGTAGCTCTTAACTTGAAAACTACCATTTCATGACATCACAAGGTGGACCAGAGCATTTTGAGCTTTGGAGATGTACAGATTAATAATAAAGTGTCACTCAAACATGTGTGAATGAAACAAAACACAACTCCTTTTAAATGTTACACCAAAATAGTCTTAACTGATTTAAGTTTGGCAATTGCAAATTAGTGATTTTTGTGTTGGGAGTACACATTTTAAGTTAACATCTACTGTTCTATACTGACACTGCTACAACTCAAAACACAATATAAAAATCAAAATCAGATTATAACGTTTTGGGTTTTTTTTTCCAAAAATCCCAAACTAACCATATTTTTTTTTTCTGGTTTTGTTCCCAGGAGAGCCAGGACTACGAACCAGAGGCGTAAAAGCATGACTCCAAGCCACCATCCAACCAGCAGCACAAGAATATTTATAATAATAACAAGGACAGATACTGATACAATTCCAATTCCACCCCTGTTGCAAAAAAATCTAAAAAGACAAGCATTCCCACTGAAAATGTTCTTCCTTCGAGACAAATCTTTTATTATTATATATTGTAAATGTCATGTTATAATGTACTGTGTTTGGGTGTAGGTACTTATTGAACCGTAGGACGTCCTGCCGGTCTCAGTTCCTTGCTTCCCTCCCAATGAATTGAGACCAGTGCTGGGGCTCGTGACTATTTGTGTGTATCTGTATTTAGAAGTGTGCAGTAGATGTTCATCAGCTTCCAATGGCGTGTAACCTTTGGGAGTGTAAAAGATAATTATGTTCAGTTGCAAGCAGTTACAGTACAATAATATCCTCTTAAGTGTCTGCCTGTTTGTGGATCATTTTGATTATTTATGCTTTTCTTTGGAGATCGTTTTTGGAGTAAGGTTTTTTTTTACATTGTATCTTTCTAGTTGCTTGTGATCATTCCAGTGAATCTATCTGTTAGAAATGAAGTGTACATGTTTGTGTGCGTGTGTTGGTGTGAAGGTTTTAAAGTCGATATTATGTCTTGAGATCATAATGGTTGTCATATCACTATGTGCTTTAAACTGCAGGACTTGTCCATATAAAGGTTTATGTGTAAAGCCAGACATATGATTCCTCTGTAAATAAAAACTAAAAAGAAAAACACTTTTTGGCTTTTGTTAATATCAGCTGACATTCAGTTTGAACCATAACTGAAGTACTCTTAAATATCTTAAAGCTGCTATATTACACAGGTTTAAGACAAGACGTGAGGTTTAAGACATGTTAGAATGTTACCTCCTCAAAAACATATTTGGAGGTATGTTTTGTTTCATTCACACATGTTTGAGTAATCCTGGTTTATTAGTGTGTACAACTCCAAAGCTCAAAATGCTCTGTTCCACCTTGTGATGTCATCAAGCAGTAGTTTTCAAGTTAACAGCTACTTTTTACCTTTAGTTTAGAAGAGATTGGCAATTCCAGGGCTGAAATCATCCAAATGATTCTAGTGAAGGTGTATGGAGTTTAAAAACACAGTGGAGCACTTACTGTATTACCACATGACATCACAAGGTGGAACAGAGTGTTTTCAGTTTGAGAGAAGAACTCAGAGTAAATATACAGGGTTTGTGTGTTAAACGTGTGAATGAAACAAAACACAACTCCAGGTCTGTTTGTGATGAGGAAACATGGATCAGAAAATAAAATGGACCCTTGAATGTGCAGTGGTCAGCATTAAACGCATGGAAGTTTTTGTACAAATGTGCATTTAAAAACAACCACAGCTGACCAAAGTGCATACAAAGGCGATATAAAGTGAAATCTTATTTTAAAAAAAAACAAAAAAACGTGCAAAAACATGACAAAAAAACACAATGCTAGAGACCTGCTCAGCTCGTGTTCAAACCCAGTGCAGACAAATGAGTTTCAAACAAAGATTTGGGCTGTTCTAATACACAGAGGAAGACTGTTCCAGAGTCTGGGACCAGCTACAGCAAAAGCCCGCTCCCCTTGAGTTTTTAGCCGGGACCTTGGAACATCCAAAATCCTCTGGTCTGCTGATCTGAACGTTCTACTGGGAACATGGACAGAAAGAAGCTCAGAGAGATAGAGAGGGGCCAACCCATGGAGACATCTGAGTGAAATGTCTTGCCTAAAGACACAACATTTGCACTATGCACTTGGTATTCGCAGCAATCTCCCAGCCCAGTACGACTCTCAATGTCTATTTGATAACGTAGACAAACTGATTACTCCCTTTCAAAGACATTATTATTTTACTAATATTTCACAAACTGAGTGCTCCAGGTGACAGGTCCCACACTTTCTGTTATAAACGTTTTTGTCTGCTCAGTGTTGTTGTCCCTTTTCTTTTTGCAGCTCTGCCCTGGTTTGGCTCAAAGAATCTGCTGAGCACGCGCCGGGCCCATAGTTGAGATGCCAGTCAGACGGAGCTGGTTTGTTTGGGTTAATCCTCTGCTCTGTCCCATCCCAAACAGAGAGTATAAAGCGCCAGTGAGCAGCTACTGGGACAAAACAGACATGGCGTCATTCAAGAAGTCCTTTGAGGGCCTAAAGGGCACGAGCCACTCCGCAGCTAAAGAAGTTACAGACAACACAGGTAATACAAGCAAAAAACTGTGAAAAAGCTTTTAAAAATATATAGTAGTAGAAGCAGTAGTAGTAGTCTTAGTAGTACTATTTAAAGTGCATAGGAAAGGTTTTCATCTTTTGCTAATTAGGCTATTACTTGGTTTGGTGGGATAGTACCTGTGGTAGATATTTATCCTAGTTTTGCTGCAGTTAAGGAGCAGTTTGTGAAGAAAAGTACCAAAACTGAATACCTCCACCTATGTCATCAACACCGAAAATTACATCCAAAAGACAGTGGTGGAAGAAGTACTCAATTTTGTTACTTAAGTAAAAGCACAGATACCGGAGCAAAAAAATACTCAAGTAAAAGTCTAAAAAAAATCTACTTAAGTAAAAGTATTAAAGTACCCCTTTAAAAATGTACATAAAGAGTGAAAAATAAAAGTATTTCACACAGATTTTGAGGTCTGAGGCTTTAAATGTAGTGATTTTGATAAAGATTTGTGCTGAATTTTGTTCAACAGAAACAATTAAATTGATATTTTTTTCTCTTTTTATTTGTATATTTTTGTTTTCCTCAAATTATAAACGTGTTAAAAATAAACCCTCAGCCTTTTCAGCAGGTCTCAGACAATAATAGAAAAATACATTTACTTTTCAGTCCTGTTAAAAATTGTACAGATACTGCTCTCATATGTAGTGAAGTAAACGTAAAAAGTACCCACTTTAAAATCTACTTAAGTAAAGTACAGATACCTACTATTTATACTTAAGTACAGTACTTTACTACTTTTACTTCTTTACATTCCATCACTGCTAAAGTGCAAGGACAGTTTACGAACAAAGAGGGCATTTTTCTGGCTGTTTAAATCTTCTTGCAATAAAATAAACGTCTTGTTGTTTAATCGTAACTATTATTCAATTTGGACACATTTTGGTTCATTCACATTATGGTTTGGGGATGCTGTGCTAAATGCTATAGGAAACAGTATGGCATTACCTCTATGTATGTCAAATTTCCTGCCCATGTCAAACCACAAAGTAAAATTATAAACTTCACCAAAATTAACAAAACTAGAAAATACTAGGCACGATATTTAATAAAACCTTGCCTATAATGATGTGAAGTATGTTTTAGTGAGTCTAACCTGTCTCTTGGATGTGTTTAAGTGCACGCGGCTCAGGGGGCGGTGCAGCAGGTGGCGGACTCTTCCAAAGAAACAGTGAACGCAGGTACAACATCTCTGCACTATAACCAGATTTTCTGTTTATAGATGCGCATGTGCGGGATATATTTGACTCACTTCACACTTGATTTGTACAACACGGATTTCAAAAAAGCTGCAGCTGTTTTGAATATGGATGTTTTTACGCACATGGGGGCAGCTAAAAAGGACAGCTAAAGGTTTTAGGTTTCATTTATTTCCGTAGCATTTACAAACAGACATGACATAAAAAAAAAAACAAAAAACCTGTACAATATGCAATCACTTTTATGAACTGGGGCAAGAACGGGTTTTATACCTCTTATTCTTACATAAAGGAACCCTGCTAAAAGAAAAAATCAAATCTGTCAACTGGACAAAAAGCTGAACACACACAAATACGTACGTCAACCCGGCAAAAAAATGGTCGTGGGTGTGTCCGCAGCAAATTCAAACCACACAATCTGAGGAAACCAATCAAAATCGGCCAAACATCGGCCCAGAAACACCAGCCCAGAAACATGGGCCATCGGCAGCTATGGACCCCAACTGACTGTTCTATGGTCCAGTCACATTAAACATACCCATGATGTTACCCATGATATAGGCCTAGTCAAACTGCGCATTCTCTTTTAACACTGACACTAGAAATGATCAGGTCTAACCGCTGGATTAAGTAGTTACTAAACCTCAATCTTGAAGGGTTTGTTCATTATTGATTAAATCTTTGTTCATGGTTTATTGAGGCTAATTAACATGTAGTTATTATGAAGTGGTACTGACAGGCGGCTGTAGCGTCTGCAGTGATGTGGTCTCTGTATCGGACTGTTGTGGTGAAGAAGGAGCTGAGTACAAAGGCAAAGCTCTCGATTTACCGTCAGTCTACGTTCCTACCCTCACCTATGGTCATGAGCTTTGGGTAATGACCGAAATGACCTCCCTGGAAATGACCTCCCTCTCGATGGGACATGCCCTGTTCCAGGCCTGTCCCATCGAGAGGAGGCCCCGGGGAAGACCCAGGACATGCTGGAGGGACTATGTTTCTCGGCTGGCCTGGGAACGCCTTGGGGTCCCACCGGAGGAGCTGGAGGAATTGTCTGGGGTGGGGGATGTTTGGTAGTCCCTGCTTAGACTGCTGCCCCTGGATGGATGGATGGATAAATCAATAGGGACATGGCTCATACTCCCTCATCTGGGTGCATCTGCTCTTTAGACTATAAAAAACTCAGTTGAATTGAGTTTGACCATATACTTAGACCACATTTTACTTTAGACTTATACCACAGGGTTAGAATCGCTCTTTTTAAATAGAGCTTCAGAGTGAATTCCATGAAATCCTGTTGTAATGACCTTATCTTCATTGCAGCCGCTCAGGAGCTGAGCAGGCAGACCCAAGCCACCATTGGCAAAGCTGCAGATAAGGCCTCCGATAGCATCAAAGAGTTTGGACAGAGCCTGCATACAAAATGATCTGTAATATCTGAAGAAAAACTGAAGAATATCTGGAGAAGAACTAAAGAAAGAAATGGGCCACACGAGTAAATGGTATCCGCGAAAACTCCCTGAACATATTTGAGTACATTCCAGATCCTTATAACCTTGTATTTTTGAAATGATATTTTATGTGAATATTTTGTGAAATAAAAGTCCATGGGAAAACAATTCAACAAGTGGCTAAAAGCTTGAATTTTATTTATTTACTTATTTTTTTATGTACATACATTATCCCAAATAAATAAATACTATTTATTTATAAATAAATAAATACTATTTATTTATTTATTTATTTTCTGCCATTTTAACACTTAAACTCAAATAACCTACATGCATCATTCTCACAGCGCTCTCTTTCTCGTTCTGGTAGTTACTCAATATGAAAATAATATTCAAACTATAGTAATGCATTTTATTGATCTATGGTGTAGTAGTATATTTGCGATGTCTGTACTGTATTTTGTTTTCAACACTGAGCAGAATTTGAAATGATGTAACCTAGTGCACACTGTGTATGATTTTACTTTAGAATAAAACTTGAGTCATAGCAACGACATCCCCAGGCCGACGCACGTGACGCAGCGCAGAGAGGAGGCTGGCCCGTGGCTGCGCTCGAGGCTCCAACCCTGGCCCTGAGT
>JACM01021511.1:0-53556 GCA_000787095.1 Periophthalmodon schlosseri
TTTTTGTTTGCTCAAAGTCGAAGCTTGGACTCAGAATACAGACACCTAGGAATACTACTTAAGTACAGTACTTTGTTACCTTCCACCACTGTTTGAATCTGTGGTTATTTTTTTAACTGAAATACACTACCAGTCAAAATTTCTTTACTACATAATTCCATATATCTTACTTCACATATTTGATGTCTTATGTGTGAATATAAAATGTAGAAAGTAGTAAAAAAGAAAAAAACAAGGAATCAGAAAGTGTGCCCAAACTTTTGACTGTTAGTGTAGTTTTAGGTCAAATTATTGCCACTGTCATATTTTATCTGGCAAAAAACAAAAATTATTCAGTAATGACTCAAACTGAGTCAGAGAAGTGTTCAGTGACTGGCAAAAACATAACAAAAATAACAAGTAGGGACTAGATAAAAAAGCTTCCAATGAAACAAGTCAAAACGTCTGTCTTTGTAATAGTCTGCAGCTGCACAGTGAGCCTTTAAATACCTCAGAGGAAGTTTTCGTACAGTAGCAGAACACTATGATAATTTGTTAAAAATAAATATTTGGTTGACTTAACTAATGATGGTGTTTTTATATTATAGCTTTAGTTGACTTAATTGGCCCTGGTCTAGTCCCGGTCCAGTCCCGATCTACTCCTGGTCTGGTCCTGGTCTCGGTCTTGTACCAATCTAAGGCCCTGGTCTAGGGCCCTGGTCTAGGGCCCTGGTCTAGTCCCGGTTCAGTCCCGGTTCAGTCTGGGTTCAGTCTGGGTTCAGTCTGGGTTCAGTCCCGGTCTCAGTCTCATGTTAAGCCTGGGACTAGGGTTCGGATCTCGACCCGGTCTTGTCCCAGCCTCGTCCCGGTCTAGTTCCCGTCTAGCTGGAGTTTAGATTCAGGCTTAGTCCCAGTTTACTCCCACTTTTAATGTTGTGTGTGAAGTGAACACATCCAAAAGCCAAATTAAAAGCGGTTGCCAAATAAACACTGGCTTTTGTACAACTCCATTACCGAACAAAGAAACTACATTATGGAAATAGAAAGGTCTGAATTTGAGTTACGTTGGGGAGACTTTCTGGAGCTTCGTCTAATGCTGGGTGTAAATCCACGTAGGCCCCGGAGAGAACCACAGCGTCGGTCTCTTTCACCTGAAAACAAAACAAAAATCATTGTTATGAATGTTGTTTGTGTCATTTTAATCAGATTCTTAGATACAAACTTTGCACTGCAGGTAGATTCTGTTGCCCTCTTTCCACATCTCTGTCTGGAGGGACTGTCCTGGCAGCACTGGCTTCACAAAACGCACCTGAACAACAAGACAAGACAAGATCGAAACATACTCATATACATACATACATATATACACATACACACACATATATATATATATGTGTGTGTGTGTGTGTAATATGTGTGTGTGTGTGTGTAACATGTGTGTGTGTGTGTGTGTGTGAGTGTGTGTGTGTAAACACATATATGTCCTGCGCCTGTGTAGCTCAATAAAACATGCGCCATTTTCCTGTTGTGCACGTGCCACTGACCACAGTGTTGACCTTTGCCCTTGACCCTCGAGGAGAAGCATAAACACATACACATATATATACACATATATACATATATACACATATACACATATATATATATATGTATGTATATGTATGTATATGTTTAGGGCTGGGAGTCTTTGGCTCTACATCAACCTCTCTAATATGGATTGTTACTTGGTGTTAAATAGAGATGAACTAATACAATACTGGCCGCCCCTCTCTCTAACTGCTGCTGTCAGACTTGCCATTTTGGTCTTAAAATGTTTGTATTAACCCGCTCTACATGATCCTGGTGTTTTTATTTTGCTATTGTGTCCATAAATCAAGATATGAACATACATTAATAACAGACACATCAGGCGCTTTCTTTCCCCGAAGTTGCTCCCGCTACCGCAGGGGTCGGCACGGAGGGGTTTTTCACGGAAAAAAAACCACTGGGAGCCGCAAATACTTTTTGACATCTAAAATGACAATAACAGTCTATATACTGTTTTTTTTTTTTTCTCAATATCACTCCATTTGTGACTCTGAACAAGAGTGGCCTTCTGATGGGCAACATCTTCAAGATCCTCTGTCAAGCATTTGAATTTGGACACCCACATGTCATTGTCAGCCATGTCATCCAGCTCCAGATCAGGTTGACTTCCACCTGCAAATGCATTTTTGGTGGCGTTTTGGCGGGTACACCGGCTTCCACGAGTGTGATGCTTATTTCGAGCGACGAAAAATAATAAAAAAAGATTTTATTTTAATATTTCAAGATCACAATAATCTTCCAATTTAGAACTACAATTTAAAAAAAGAACTAACACATATAAAATACACTTCAATTAAATTTATAATTTATTTTCCCAAGCCACGTGGAGCCGCAGAATAAGGATGAAAGAGTCGCATGTGGCTCCGGTGCCGACCCCTGCGTTAGCGTTAGCAACAGGTTTGATTGACAGCACTGCCAAGAGCCCGCTCTGTGCTAAACCAGCGGTGCAGGTAGTAGGGGGCGTTATAGGGGGCGTTACTCGCTGTCAGAATTCCAAATATGGAACTTGGCGCCAAATTCTCCTCTATAACTGTTAGCCTCGTTGAGCTTCATTTGACTGGAGCCGAACGCCACAAAGTCCACTTCTTTATGCAGTCTATGAACGCAAGTCAAAATTCCTCCTTGTATTTTTTTTTTTGTAATTAGCCATTTCAAGGGCACTTAGACACTGATGACTGTTTTGGTTCAATATTTGTGGTTTTACCTTTCAGGCATTTCTTATAAAAAATACCATGTCTCTTGTGAATTGTTACATCACATCTGAAGACCACTTATATATTATTGAAAGAGAACAAAAATACTTCTAAGATTACTTATCCGTGCATGTGGTCTGATAAGCTTGCTCACTTCAGTAACTCTATTTGACCTAAAATGACTGCCGTGCTTTGTAGAACATCTTGTGTATGTAAATATATTCAATCCCGAGTGGCCATATGTTGAATACAAACAAACACAGCACCAGGAACCAGCTGAATTTCTGTTAGCACTAGCATCACGGTCCATTTTTCCCTTTGTGTGGAAAAATCCAATGCACTCATGGCTCATCTTGGCTTTTAATTCAATTCAAAAAGACCCAGAGTAGAGACCACTGACCACACGATTCATGAAAAGGATGAGGTCATACGAATATACGCACCTTGATGGCTTTAAATCTGGCGGGGTCGTTGTTCGCGTACTCCTTTAGGACATGTCTGGCAGCAAATCCGAAAGAGCAGAGACCGTGAAGAATGGGCTGCTTGAAACCTGACCAAAGAACATACTTCAGCGCCGCCAAGTGATAAAATATACAAGAGATCAAAACATCATTTGACCCAGAATTCCCAACAGATGAAGGGGGAAAGAAGTGGTTTTCAAAGTTTTCAAAGTGTATACGTTGAAGTAAACTATAATAATCATAATAATCTTAAAGGTCCTGCACCACATTGTTTCCCCATGTAGCTGAGCAAAATGTGTCTTGCCACAGTACAGATGTATGTAAGCAGTTCTCGAGGTCAAAATTAGTCAGCTGTGTTGTGTCTGCAGGTAATTATAAAGTGTTTTATTGTCTGATAGTCAGGAAGTGCATATTAGCATGCTAGTTGGTGCTTTACAGTCACGCAAAACTCCACTTTAGGCTCTAAGAGAAGAGAAAAAGAGCTCATAAACTTTAAAAATTAGGATGCTTAGAATGCATCCTAATGAATGGCATGCAAGGTAAGTGAGGAATAACTTTGAACCATTGCAAACTTTAAAATGAACTGAAACTAGTTTCATATTTTTAAGTCAGTAAAAATCTAAAAAAGAGGTACAGAGGCTTTAAGAATATAACCATTTTTGGTTGATTACATGTATTATAGATTTAGCTGACCCAATTAGCCTGACATTTCATTGACATCAACACTACACTAAGAATGAGTTCACACCTTTGGTCCTGGTTTAAGGCCAGTTTAGTCCTGATATATAGACTTTACTGGACCAGTGGATTCACTGATCCAACAGATCAGTGTGTGGATGCAAAACAATGGCCTAGCACCAAAGTACATCTCCCACATGTTAGTGACAGATGAACCATCTCACACTTGGGTAAGTAGACTTCAGGGACCGGCCTCCTGCTGGTGCCCAGAGTCAGGACTAAACCAGGACTAAACCAGGACTAAACCAGGACTAAACCAGGACTAAACACGGGGAATCAGTGTTTCAGTTTTCTGCAGCTAAAACCTCGAACTGTTTTCCTGAAGATGTGAGACAGGCCTCTACTTTGACAATGTTTAAATCCAGGCTCCAAACGGTTCTGTTTAGCTGTGCATATGACTGAAAGGTTTTTATTCTGCACTCTTCTCTTTTAATGTTAATTTTATTGATGATTATTATGTTTTGATTTGTTTGTATTGTGAATTTTTACTCAGTAAAGCACTTTGAATTACTTTGTGTACAAATTGTGCTATACAAATAAACTTGCCTTGCTTCCTGGTCTAGTCCTGGTTTGGAACTGGGTTTAGTTCCAATTTTTGTGATCTACAAGTGAACGCATCCAAAGACTAAAACTAAATTAAAAGCGGTTGCCAGATCAGTACTGGCTTATGTTCAACCCCTTCAAGAACAAATGAACTAATGTATAGCGAAAGAAGGTATTTTTTAAGTATTTTTGGTAGCATGGCTCACCTCCCATCGCAGCAAAACTTGGGTCTATGTGAAGAGGATTCCAGTCACCACTTAGACGGTACAAGGCAGCCTAAATCCACAGAGAAGCAAGGATTGTTTATAGATGCATAATTTATAAGTTTACTCATAACACATTAAAATATCATGAAGGTAGAACAAGATGATACTGCTGTTGTGTCTCTTAAGAGTCTTTACAATGCCATCCATCCATCCGTTTTCTTGTCTTGCTCATCCAGGGCCGGGTTGCGGGGGCAGCAGTCTAAGCAGGGAGTCCCAGACTTCTCCCAACCCAGACACTTAGTCCAGCTCTTTCAGTGGGACCCCAAGGCTTTCCCAGGCCAACCGAGAGACAATGTTGTGTATGAGCTTTATAGTCCCAGGGATTTCATCAGAATATATTGTTACATGCGCTCCAAAAACCTGATCGTAGTCTCATTTCTGGAGTTGCCAGATTATGGAACTTTCATGTAAACCGCAAACTTTGATGTGCGTAATCAGTTTGGGTTTTTTCTGATTAAAACCATAATTAAATCAGACCTATTCTGCAAAATGGACTTTTCAGAGCTTTTAACCATGTTATAGTCGTTTCCTTCTCATTGACCCTCTGAAGTTGTATTTGGAGTGATTCATGTTTGAGTGATCTTTAATGGCCTATTTTCAAAGATGCCATTTTGCCAATCAATCCTAGTTTTCACCTCTCTGAAGTTGTATTTGGAGTGATTCATGTTTGAGTGATCTTTAATGGCCTATTTTCAAAGATGCCATTTTGCCAATCAATCCTAGTTTTCACCTCCACTGTAATGTACTTACTTGATTCTCCAGTTTTATTTTCTTAATCGGTAATACTCATATGATTCGGCAGCATCACAGTCATTTTTGGTACAAATGAAAAAAATTCCGCTGCTCGCTAGTGTGATGTGCAGCTATCCATAGGAGGAGCCGACAGCTACACGGCTCTTTGTTGTGAAGACGTTTACGGTGCCGTCAGCTCCCATTGGGCACCACAGTTTTCTAATGTGTTTCTTTTATTAAGTCGTTTTAGAATTTGAATATTGTGATTTAAAATGTGCAAATTATAACAATGATCCACGGGTGTCTAGATTATAACTATAGAGCAGACACAAGCACTGTAGGGCTGATTTAAGAACATGGAACAACATTTCAATGGGAACAAGCAGGATGGGGACCTCCTCCAGGCCAAATGAGAGTCAGGTTTGTGGAGATGCAAGCCCGCTCAGAATAAGAATGAATCATGAATGATGTTTTTATTTTAGTCCATTTTCTTGGCTAAAAAGTTGCCGATTGTGCTTTAAACTTTATATTTGCTGTGTCAGAGTCTAGAGCTTTTCAAATGAGACATACTGTTAAATATTTCATCTGTAATATTTGTGTGTTTTTTTGCTGTAAGCGTTCAGACAGCAAACCCCGTCCAGAGCATCCACCTACAGATTCTCACGGTGTTATTCTGCGATTCACCCACACAGACACTCACTTGGTCTCTGGTGGTGGAGTCGACCATCACAACATCTGGAGCGCGTTTGGGCGGAGCCACGAGGGGCTGTGGAGGAGAGGGTGAAGAAACACATTCAAACCAGAACATGCAGAAAAGGGCTTAAAGAGCTATCATAAACAAACAGCTGTATTTTTGTTGACATGGGATTAGACTTCCAATTACTGTTATAAAAGCAAGATTTGATTAGCAGAGCGTATTATAAAACATGTCTAGGAGCAGCAACTTGAGAGAACACTAAAAGGAATGAAAGGTGTTGTTTTTGGTCTAATCATAACTACTGTGCAATTTAACTGTCTTGAGTTGAAATGGAAGCTGGTCCACTGGTGCCATAGTCTGTATAAAGAAGTGGACTAAGTGAGTCTGACGTCACCCATAGTGTTCGGCTCCAGTCAAATGAAGCTCATCGAGGCTAGAGCAGTTATAGGGGCCAATTTGGAGCCGAGTTCCATATTTGGAATTCTGACTGTGAGTATTATAGCAACTAAAGAGCCAATTTGGAGCGAGGCTGTTGAAGGCAACACCCCTTCCTGCCTGCACTGCTGGTTTAGCAGGGATGCTGTCAATCAAACCTGTTGCTAACACTAGTGGGAACTCTTATGTTCATATCTTGATTTATGGACAAAATAGCGAAATAAAACGCCAGGTTCATGTAGAGCAGATTAATACGAACATTTTAAGACCAAAATGACGAACCTGACAACTGCTGTTGTCAGGCTCGTCAATAGAAAGTGAATTGGAGTCGCTGGAGTGCTAATGCTAATGCTAACTTCCTATCTGGAATGCGGCAGCTAGGAGGTTAGCTGTGTCCATTTATATACAGTATATGGTTGAAATAGAAGCCAGAAAGCATTTTTATCACAGAGCACAATGTAAAAACTGCTTGTGTTGAGCTGAAAGGGAAAAAAGATAATTGAACAAATTGTAATTTTAATGCGAATGCAATGTATAGAGCAGCCTTAATACAGGAAGGATTTGTACAAAATAAAACTTCACTGAGATGGAATAATGTGCTATTTGCAGAGAATGTTTTTCCCTGATTCTCCACTGTAACTTCAATAGAGCTTCATCTTTCAGTCCAGGTACAGAACACAATAAGCACTCTCTATGTTACCGTTTGTGAATAACAGACTTACTTTGGCTTTATCCGAATTCTTCTTCCCTCCGAAGCCTCCAGCTCCGACCACAAAGATGGAATACTGGTTGAAGCAAATGAGCTCATCACCGTTGTACACATTCACTGCAGAGAGGAGAGAAATATACAGGTGTTAGCAGATCCTTACAGTTCAGAACATTCTACAATTCATATAGTGAGCAGCGGCCTCTAAAATAATCTATACTACGGTCAGTGAGAATTCCAGTGACTAACTGCCATGCGTTAATACCATGGAAGTATAATAAGATCTGGAAGGTGAACCCAAGATGGCGTCCTGTTATTTTCTATACTTTTCCGCATTACTTCCTCAATATGGGCTAGCACTTCCCACTATGTGAAGTCAGAATCGGAGCGATAGCTGCTAGAGCGGAGCTAGCGCAGGCTCAGAGCGGGGCTAGGCTAAATCTTACAAAGCTAACTTTGAGGCATTTTGAGGATATAAACTTTTAAATGTTCATGTTCTGAAAATACAGAAGAATCCCTTCAAAACCCGACCTCTGTGAAAGCTGGATGCCCTGCCAGAACACCGGCAGTTTGAATTCACAAAAAAATGCACTGTGCTCTATGGGAGAATTCTTTCTGGGCTCAAACTCCTGGGAACTGCAGTAACTGGAGCGGCCACTAGCCAACTTCGCCCCGGAACAGAGGGGGAGTGTCTTATCCAGTTTTATTATAGATCCATGGTTAATTCTGCAAAGTGCACAAGTAGTCCGGCAACAGTTAAATCACATTCTATATCACTGCTCTGCCTCCATCGCCATGACATCGCCATAGCAACAGGTAAACAAATGCTCAACTGCTCTGAGTAGAATGTAGGAACTAGCTTCATTCAAAACACAGAAATAAAGTAAATACTTGACACATTTACAGACAGCGAACAGGCTTTTCACATTCACAGGGGAGACATTTCACTTTGTAGCCGTGGTAACCGCGTATTAAACAACGAGCAGTGTCTGTTACGGTTTTTGAAGGAATAAAATACACATCCACATTGGTAAACTCTATCATTTCAGTTAGGGATTAGGTCCACAATCTAGCCATATTAATGCATGAGTCCATTCGTGTCTGTGTGTTTGAATAGCTCCACAAATTTTGAGACTATAGTTAAAAATATATAAATACACATTTCTTGGCTCTAAGTCTGTTTTCTGATGTATGTGGATAGGCCCCTCATTTAAAATTACTGAATACTTCACCATAAATCCAGTTAAAAATCATAGAATCCTGACCTGCCCTCCACCATCTCAATAATAAAGTTGCATTGTGTAACTTTTCAGGTGGATCCACCATGTGTTCGTATCCATGGAGATGTTAAATGCCATCCTGTGGAACATTACAGGCAAAGCGATACAAATCTCAGTGGACACAAGAAAGTGGCAGACCCTCTGCCAGAAAAGTTACATAGTGCACCTTTAAAGTATGGGCAGTTTAGAATGTTGTGTTGTCACGTGAACCCAACCTATTTGCTACCTCCTCTGTGTAAGTGTGATTGACAGCTGAGGAATCGAGGAGTCTAGAGGAGGCAAGGAAACCGAAATGAGAAGCAGCCGGAAAACTCACCGTCCAATAGGATCACGGCGCCAGATCCTTTGTCCAAAACATCAGCTACAGTTGTGTCAATGGTCAAGGTCCCTGCGAAACAGAGTCCACCATCAGAGTCCACCTTCTAGGCAAAGAGCTTTACATCAGGGAACCACTCACCCATTCACACACACATTCATACACCAGTGTACGCAGACAGCAAAACCACGAAAATATCACATATAGACACACACTGTCTCGCATTAAATCAATATATATATTTTAAAAAAAACAAAAAAACAGCAACCTGTGGGTCTGTGGATCTGACCGTTCTACCGTTGATGTTGGGACCTTCGGATCAGTGGACAAACACTCTACCAACTGAGCTACACTGGACATTTTTTTCTATACAGATACAAGTCTGGAGCACATTTAGGAAGACGCATAACTTAATCATCCCAATATTGGCATAATATTAAGGGATTATAATTTACACGTTTACGCACCAAAATTACAAAACTCTGGGCTTTCTGACTAAAGCATTTAATGTGGGTTACTGTGTTATGACTTGGGATGGAGCAAACATACTTAAAGAGGAGTCAAAAAGGTTACGGAATGGTAAATGCTAAATGCTAAACTGGGCAGGGCCTGGAGGACTAAAGAAAAGAGTGAGGGGGAGGAGGGGGCGGGTTCTGAGGGTATAAGGAACAGCGTAATTGGTCCACACTTCAAACTCCACCCCTGTAGTCTTTTGTGATGACACCAACTACTGACAAATGCAGAGGGCACTGAAGGCAGCACAAACTAAAGCTATGAAAACACTATATACACAGGTTAGTAGCGAAGAAAGTGGATTTAGTGTCTAGTTCCACTTTAAATACTTTATATAAAATTTCAAAACAAACAACCGCAGGTGGACCTTTACAGTGTGAGACCAGTCACGCCACAAAACAAGGCCAATTACTTAAATGTCCTATATTACAAAAAATGGACTCCTGTGAGCTTTACGCCATGTTATAATGTTGTTACCAGCTAAGTTAACAGCTCCTTTTACCTTTAGTTCAGTAGATTGGCAATTTCAGGGCTGAAATCATCCAAATGATTCTAGTGAAGGTGTGTGGAGTTTAAAAACACAGTGGAACACTTCCTGTATTACCACATGACATCAAAAGGTGGAACAACGGAGTGTTTTCCGTTTGAGAGAAGAACCCAGTTTATATGCAGGGTTTGTGTGTTAAACATGTGTGAAAGAAACAAAACACAACTCCAGGTCTGTTTGTGCTGAGGAAACAACATTATAACATAGATCTGAAAATATCATAATATGGGCCTTTTAAGTTAAAATACATAAAGGTGAACCAGCCTCTAACACACTGTACTTTCCAGCTTCAAAAGCTGAGAGAAAAAGTAATTGGATTCTTTGGTGTCTATTGAACTTTGGCTGGTCCCAGCAGTAACAAAGACCCAAATGAATCGTTGAGAGTTAAAAAGAGAAGAAGAGAATACCTGATGTTGGCAGTGGTTTGAACAGCTCCAAGTACTGCTCTCCATGTAACACCTGCCCAAAAGAACCACACATATTTGGGTTAGACTTTATAATAACTACACCGTGATTAGCTTTAGTAAAGTATGAACAAACGCAAACAATATCACAGACACCAGATACAACCAACGTGCTATTTTCTTATCTATGTTATAATGTTGTTTCCTCATCACAAACATTCCATAACATACACACATGTTTAACACACAAATTTTGGATAATTTCATCTCTGGAATTGCCAATCTCTACTGAACTAAAAGTAAAAGGAGCTGTTAACTTGAAAAGTACCGCTTCATGACATCACAAGGTGGAACAGAGCATTTTGAGCTTTGGAGATGTAGACAGACTAATAATAAAGGGTTATTCAGATGTGTGTCAGTGAAACAAAACACAACTCCAGGTATGTTTTAAGGAGGCAAAATCATTATAACAAGACTAAATGCTGACAGGAGTCAATTTTGCGCAATATAGGACCTTTAAACTCAAGTATGGCCTGTCCTCATTAGCTTAAAATTAAGCTTTGGGCGAGTCCTTCTGCGATGTTGTATGAGCTATTTTGTTGTTTGTGGAGGAAATGATTTCCTATTTACGTTCATTCAAATTGTGATTTCGATTCGATTGCAATTAATCTTGCCACCATTTTTCATAACTTTCATAAAATGTGACTTTTACCTGTGTTAGGTCAAAGTTAATTCCAGGCACTGACAAAAAGCCTCCTCCCATCAAGGCGCCTTGGGACACGATGACTCCGAACGTGGGGAGGCAGCTAAACTCCGAGTGATTCTCATACAAAAACCTGCAGAGAAACGTAACCTCACGTGAACTGTGAAAAGGTCCAGCTTTGATAGAGCCGCTGACCAGATGAAGTCTAGTAGTAAAAATAGCAGCGCAGATGGCGACACAGATCTTTTGTGTGCAAGCTCGGAGCGCTCCACAATGTTTTATCCCTCAGCACAGGTCAAGGCAAAACCACAGCTATTATCATCACTTACAGTTAAATTTCACACCATTTGCCTTTGAGCAGTCCGAGGGCAGTTTGTACCATAGACTGTATAAAGAAGGGCACAAAGGGAGTGTGACGTCACCCATAGCGTTCGGCTCCAGTCAAATGAAGCTCATCGATAGTTCATCGCAGTTATAGGGGCCAATTTGGAGGCAAGTTCCATATTTGGCATACCGACCGCGAGCATCATAGCAAACAAACAGCCAATCTGGAGCGAGGCTGTTGAAGGTAACGCCTCTTCCCATCCGCACCCCTGGTTTAGCAAGGGGCGGGGGCTTAGAAATGCTGTCACTCAAACCTGTTGCTAACGCTAGCGGGAGCGATCTTGGGGAAAGAAGACGCCTGATTTGTCTGTTATTAATGTTCATATCTTGATTTACGGATATAATGGTGAAATAAAAATACCAGGATCATGTAGAGCGGGTTAATACAAAGATTTTAAGACCAAAATGACGAGCCTGAAAGCAGCAGTTACAAAGAGGGGTGATGGTTTCCTAATGTAAAGTGAATTGTAGCCAGAGTCGATGGAGCCGGAAGCGCACCCATAGTCACTTCCTATTTGGAACACAGCGGCTAGCAGATTAGCTATGTCCATTTATATTTACAGTCTATGCTTTGTACTGATAAATGGGTGCGTGTTCTCTTTACCTGAGAGAGTCGGGGTCTTTGGTTGACATGCCCACCCCCAGAGCGTACAGGATGCACTGAATGTGGTTGTAGGTAAACTGGGACTGAGCCAGTTTATGTCCCACGGCTGAGTTCTGGGGGAGAGAAGAGGGGGTTAGATAACAAATTTTGAAGCATGATATATCGCTACGGAGAAATATCGTGATAAACAATAATACTGCTGGGTTTCAGATGACATCACAACAATCTATAGGGCAATGATGTTTAAAGGGCCCATGTTACGCTATTTTCTGATCTCTGTTATAATGTTGTCTCCTCATCACAAACAGACCTGGAGCTGTGTTTTGTTTCATTCAAACATGATTAACACACAGACCCTGCATATTTAGGCTGAGTTCTTCTCTCAAACTGAAAACACTCTGTTCCACCTTATAATGTTGTGGTAATACAGGAAGTGCTCCACTGTGTTTTAAACTCCATACACCTTCACTAGAATCATTTGGAACATTTCAGCCATGGAATTGCCAATCTCTACTGAACTAAAGGCAAAAAGGTACCTGTTAACTTGAAAATTACAGCTACATGACATCACAAGGTGGAACAGACCATTTTGAGTTTTGGAGATGTAGTAAAGGTTTACTCAAACATGTGTGAATGAAACAAAACACAATTCCAGGTATGTTTTTGAGGCGGTAACAATTATTATAAGATTATATAACATTATTATAACATAACATTATAACATGACTTAAAGCTCACAAGAGTCAATGTAGCGTAATATGGAACCTTTAAACAGACAGGGGCAGCTAATATAATATAATAATATTATAGAATAATATTGTTAAAATGCAGATTTTTGTCGTAATATAGTTCCTGGGTCTAGTCACTAATAGAAATGATCATGCCATTTCTATTAGTGAATATTTCATGCCAAAGTACAACATAATCAATAGGGAAAATCTGGCTCTTGCGCCCCCATCTGGGAGTATAACATCATCGCATTTTAGAATCTGAAAATCACCAACTGAAACTACTGTATGCCACTGACGCAAAATGACAGTAAACCAGGATAATCCCAGTAAAGCATTTTAAATATACACAATCATTAAAAGGCATTCTGAGGTGCAAAAACCTTATTACATAAAAAATATCAAAAACCTCCCCACTATTGTACCAACTTTGATCTATTTAAGTTGATGTAGTGATTATCGTGACAGGTGTGGGGTTAGATTTTCAAAATGGTACTACCTATGTTACTATTACGATCTATTGAGTTCATTCTCAGCATAGTACTGTGGTCCTTGCATTGTTTTTTTTGCTGTAGAGGACAGAGAGAGAAGAGAGTTCCTGTTTTGTATGAAAGGTGCTATGAATAAAGATGCCTTGCTTTGAATTACTAACACACTGAGAAGAAAAATATTACAATTGCAAAATCATATTCTTGAGAGACATTTTTTTAGGAAAACCAAACAAAAATTAAACTTGAGAATAATTTTGAATGAATTGATATTAAAATTACTTCAACCTATGAACTTTTAAATCAGCTGTATTGTGCTTGTGTGTGCTTTATAATTATAATCTATGACACCCTTGGATCATTATGTTATAACTTGCACATTTTAAATTGCAATATTCATCTAAAACAACTTAATTAACGAAACAAGTCGGCTGACTTCTGCGTTAGAAAACTGCAGTGCTCAATGGGAGCTGACGTCACCGTAAACGTCATCACAAAGAGCCATGTAGCTGTCGGCCCCTCCCATGGATAGCTGCACATCACACTAGCGAGCAGCGGATTTTTTTTCATTTGAACCAAAAATAACTAGCAACGCTGCAGAATCCTACGAGTATCACCAATTAAGAAAATTATCACGCCACCTCCTTGTGCGTCAATAAAGAGTTCTTTTACTGATGGCTTGATTAATCTTTAATTTGAATGTGCAAACTTGGCCACTGATGCCACCAACGCCAACAATGTTACCATCAAACTAAAATAATTTACATATATTACAATTAGAAATGTATAATAAAAGATATAAAATAAAAACATGAAAATGACAAAAACACATACCTCGCTGGCTGACCTATACTTAGGAGGTAGAATGACCTTTAAATACACTTTGATTAACTTTATTTTTACTTTAATATGCTTGAATAGCCGACACACCACACTTCTGCTCGTAAACCAGGCGTGCATCTCTATCAAAATGGTTGCGCGTAACCAAACAAAACAACAACAGCTCCCACATGACTACCAAAATTAAAAAAAACACTAAAATACCAATAAACATATTATTCTAAATCAAACTTATGGCAGTAAAAAAAATAAAATTTTAAAATGAAGTGCGTACGTGACAGTGGGCGTGTGCTGGCAAAATGGAGTCTCGGGGCGACAGTTTTTCAATAGAAAGTGAATTGGAGTCGATGGAGCCGGAAGTGCACCCATGCTCACTTCTTATTTGGAACGCGATGGCTAGCAGGTTAGCTATGTACATTTATATACACAGTCTATGGTAGAGCACCTTTAATATTCTATTTTTCTACTAATCTCTGTTACTAACCTTTGTTTTTTTTTTAATATTGACATTTCAAACCTTGGCAAGGGACTAGAGTTGGTTTACGATTAGTTCAACAGCTGGCAGATTTACAGATATATTAATTATGTGTAAATGTGTAAATTTGTGTAAAGCACTTTGGTCAACTGTTGGATTGGACTGGACACTGCACTTAATCAAAGAAACTGAAATAAACAACTCATTACTTAGCCAGTCCAGATGCCTAAAAATTGGGACCTGACACGATTGGAAAATGGTGAACCTAGAAATCATACAGTGGGAGCGTTTGATTTATTCAGTGAAATTAAAATAGCCTCTAGACTTTGACGACTCGTGGCATTTAGAATCAGCATTTCAGCGAACTGCTCCCGGGACCCCAGACTTCCAAATAAACAAAACATTTTAAGCAGGTCTCAAAAACAGCCGCCTCCCATCCCAGCCGGACCAGACAGTGTGATTTGTGCCGGCAGTGCTGTTATTGATTAGGACTAAATAACTCCGGTGAAATGTTGAATTAACCAGCAATTAACAGAGGTTGTAAATGACTTTTGAAACATGGAGGCGCCATTAGAAGTGGTTAAAGCCAATGTAAAAGGTTAATTTCTCTATTTATTGCTTAAAAGTCCTATATTAAGCAAAGCTGACTCATGTGAGTTTTAAGCCATGTTATAATGCTGTTACCTCCTCAATAACATACCCAGAGTTGTGTTTTGTTTCATTCACACATGTTTGAGTAGCCCTTTATCTCCAAAGCTCAAAGTGCTCTGTTCCACCTTGTGATGTCATGAAGCAGTAGTTTTCAAGTTAACAACATTTACCTTTTGTTCAGTAGATATTGGCAATTCCAATATTCCACTCTAAAAATGCAGGGTTTGTGTGAGTGAAACAAAACACAACTCCGGGTATGTTTGTGATGAGGAAACAACATTATAACATAGATCAGAAAATAGCGTTACTGTAGTCATCATCACTGCTGCGTATGTATCCCCCCAGTGAGTGTAGGCCTGTCATGATAACAAATTCTGAAGTGCGATATATTCATGAAGTAAGTATAGAAGATAAACGATAATATTGAAACTAAAACAAAGCAGAATTATCCCTAAAAAGTATTCTAAATGTACAATATTGTTAAAAAAATATGAGCTGCAATAATTACGTAACAGAATGAAACACTTAGGAAGGCAGTTTGTCTCTCTAATGAGTCACAGAAGTTCATAATCCAACCTTCTAGAGCTCAAATCCCATCGTAGAACAGAAAGTTAGCCAAAAAATCCCCACTAGTACACAAGATAAATATTGACCCCAAAAATGATTGCCCCATCTGTCCTGTATTGAACGATGAGTTGATATCATAGACTGTATATACAAATGGACATAGCTAACCTGCTAACTGCCGCATTCCAAATAGGAAGTGATCATGGGCGCGCTTCCAGCTCCATAGACTCTGGCTCCAATTTACCTTAGAAAACTGTGGCCACTCTCTCTGTAACTGCTGCTGTCAGGCTCATCATTTTGGTCTTAAAATGTTCATATTAACCCGCTCTACACGATCCTGGTATTTTTATTTAGTTATTGTGTCCATAAATCAAGAAATGAACATTAATAACAGACAAATCAGGCGTCTTCTTTCCCTGAAGTCGCTCCTGGTAGAGTTAGCAACAGGTTTGACTGACAGCGTTGCTAAGCACCTGCTCCCTGATAAACCAGCGGTGCGGGCTCCAGATTGGCTCTTTGGTTGTTATGATACTCGCAGTCGGAATTCCAAATATGGAATGTCTTCAAATTCACCTCTACAGCTGCTAGCCTCGATGAGCTTCATTTGACTGGAGCCGAACGCTATGGGTGACGTCACACTCACTTAGTCCACTTATTTATACAGCCTATGGTCGATATAGTATTTATCATGACAGGCCTATATGAATGTTCTTTACCAGACCATCAGTGAGTTGCAATCTGCTCACACAGATCTGCTGGAGATTTCAACCAGGCCAACATGAAAATAGTTCTCCACATTTTTACCAACATGTTCACTTTGCCACCAGAGGAGAGAACTCTTTAGATAAAACCTACACATTTAGAGCAGCCCCCGCCCCCACAATGGCTCATCAGATCACATATTTGTTATGCTAATTCCTGCTACAAGCCTCTGCTGCTCTGGGAAAAAATTACAATGAAGCAGGTGAGAGTGTGGTTTGAGAGGGCCATGGAGGCACTACAGGACTGTTTTGAACCCACAGACTGGAGCATGTTCAAAGAGGCCTCAACATGGGATGGTCAAATCAATATCAATGAGTTTTGCTATGTCTGTGTCAGGCTACATCAACAAAAGCATTGAGGATGTCAGTGTCACAAAGACTATTACTACACGGGCAAACAAAAAGCCCTAGATGACTAAGGAGGTAAAAACAACGCTGAAGACAAGCAACTTCAAGTCTTCAAGTCAGATGATAAGGAGGTATTGAGGATTCCCCATAGACTGTATAAAGAAGCTGACTAAGGGAGTGTGACGTCACCCATGCGTTCGGCTCCAGTAAAATGAAGCTCATCAAGGCTAGAGCAGTTATAGGGCCAAGTTCCAAATTTGGAATTCCGACCATGAGTATCATAGCAACCCAAGTGCCAATCTGGAGTGAGGCTGTTGGTGTTGCTGAAAGTAACGCCCCTTCCCGTCCGCACCGCTGGTTTAGCAGGAAAGGGGCTCTTAGTCACACTGTCACTCAAACCTGTTGCCAACGCTAGCGGGAGTGATCTCAGAGAAAGAAGGCAGCTGATTTGTCTCTTATTAATGTTCATATCTTGAGTTACGAACACAATAGGGAAATAAAAACACCAGGTTCATGTGAAGCAAGTTAATACGAACATAAATTCTGCTGTCAGACTCGTCATTTTGGTCTTAAAATGGAGAGAGGGGCGACAGTTTTCTAATGTCAAGTGAATTGGAGCCAGAGTCGAAACGTGCCCATGATCACTTCCTATTTGGAACACGCCGGCTAGCAGGTTAGCTATGTATATATCCATATCCATTTATATATACAGTCTATGGCACTCCCAGAGCAGATTTGAACTACGTCATCAGACTTCCCAGAGTCACAAAGTCCAGGACTTCTTCAATGACCCTTCAAACACCCGGAACATGTGGAAAGAGGTACAGGCCATCACAAACTACAAGATGGCCGGTCCTGCATGTGAGGATGACACAAACTTCCTCAATGAACTGAGCAACTTTTTTTCGTGAGGTTTGATGCACTAAACAGCACTCCTGCTAAGAAAGCTGTTCCCCAAGAGGATGACAATTTACTCTGTCTGTCCTCTGAAGATGTGCGGAGAACCCTGAGGAGAGTCAACACCCAGAAGGCCTCGGGTCCCAACAACATCCCCGGAGGATGCTTAGGGAATGAGCAGATGAGCTAGCTTGTGTTCTAATTGATTTTTTTCTCTCTGAGCCAAGCCATAGTTCCATCCTACTTTAAAACTGACTATCATTCGAGTGCCAAAGAAACCTCAAATCACCTCACTCAACGACTACCAGCCAGTCCCCCTCACTCCCATCATAACGACATGTTTTGAAAGGCTGCCAAAGAACCACGTCATTTCCAAACTCCTGCCCACATTTGACCCGTTCCAGTTTGCCCACTGGCCAAACTGCTCAGGTGAGGACGCCATCTCTTTTGCTCTACACCAGAGCCTCACACACCTGGAGGTGAAGAACACTCATGCTGTTCCTGGACTTTAGTTCAGAGTTCAATACCATCATCCCACAGAATTTCGTGGACAAACTGGGACCCTTAGGCTTCAGCACTTCTCTGAGTAACTGGCTGCTGGACTTCCTCACAAACCGACCTCAGTCAGTGTGAGTCCGCAAGAACACCTCCAGTGTCACCTCTCAGCACGGGCTCTCCTCAGGGCTGCGTCCTGAGGCCTCTGCTGTTCACATTAATGACACATGACTGTGTCCCCAGGTCTGCTATAAACCACACTGTGAAGTTTGCGTCCAACACAACAGTGGTGCGCCTCATTAGGGACAATAACAAGCAGGTATACAGGGAGGAGGTGAAGCTTTTGTTGGTGAGTTGGTGCAGTGACAACAACCTGATCCTGAACGTCACCAAGAGGTCATCGTGGACTCCTCTTCTCATCAACAACTCGGCTATGGAGGTGGTCAGCAGCACCAAGTTTCTGGGAGTGCACATACGGACGACTTCACCTGGTCTGTGAACACTGGGTTCTTGGTCAGGAGAGCACACTTCCTGTGCCGGCTGAAAAGAGCTCATCTGCTCTTGCCCATCTGCCCCCACACATCTGCCCCCATCCATCGTGACAACATTCTACAGGAGGACTATAGAGAGCGTTATCACCAACGGTATCTCTGTTCATTGCCCCAAAGCGCTGCTTGTCCCAGGCCAGAAACATCATTAGGAACCGATCACACCCACATCACTGTCTGTACTCGCTGCCGACCTGCCTAGTTTTAGTTTTTATCCCAGGGCTGTCAGAGCTGAACTCCCCTTAAATATATCGGCACTTTACGAAGCTCTGCTGCACTTTTTATCTGAATTTTTAATCTTAACAACTAAACACTTTATATATTATTCTGCTGCTGATTTTTTATTCTGTGTGGAGCACATTTGCAATGAAATCTCTCTCTGCATACTTGTGCATCTGAATGACAATAAAATCTGTCTAACTCTAAGTAAAACTCATCTATCTCTTGGATTTATTCAAGTACAGATGTTTTTGTTGCTAAAAGGTACCTTGGAAAAACATGCATTCTTACAGTGAGTGGTGTTGCCTTTCCACAGATTTAACTTGACCCGGTGGGGTCACCAGTCACTTGTCTCCATGGAGATAGACAAGTTTAACATACAGAGTTGAAACGTTTAAGACAAGCAGGTGGAGTGCACCTTTAAATTTATGTTCTAGCTGTAATGAAACTTGAATAACTAGATTTACCCATTTAAAAAGCAAACAGATCTGAAAAGGGGGCAAATATACTGTGTTCACATTCTAGTATTTGATTTATCATATCTCCAGATGGAGGGCAGTGACCAGTCTAACTCTACAAGAAAGATACCATTTTTGGAGGAAATATCTTAACTCTAAAACGTTGAACGTAATTTTGTTTACCATGCAAGAATAAGTTTTGGATTTATGTGGACAGGCCCAGTTAATATAGAGATATATGAACAATAAACCAGGTCAAAAACATATGCATTTTGACTGTGTACAATTCTAACACAGAATTATTATCTGCCCTCCACCCCCATTTTAAACTCATGCAAAAGAGATAGAGATGTTACAAGAACAAACAGGCCATTAAATGCAGTTGATTCATGCTTTTTCTGCTGGTGATAGTCACAGTATTGAAAGTGAAAAAAAAACTTTTATAATAATTTCTTTGGCACTTCAGAGCCATTCTCAAATGCAAAAATTCTGCAAAACTCGAAGAACTTATTTTTACAAGCAACTTCCCTTATTTAGTTCTATAAATGGGTGGATATAATTGTCTGCTGAATGCAACGCTGCACTGTGGAAGAGATGAGGAACTAACGAGCATCTAGAAACACTGGAGGATTCAAACTGTTAGCACCGGAAAGTCTATGCAAAGATATAGGCGAAGGCATCAGGAAAACAGTTCAATCACCAAAGATAAAAAAAATCTACTAAAGGTTTTTACTATATCAAACATTTGTGATTATAGTTATACTGAGAGTTAACCTGTTTTGTGTGTTAAAGGTACACTATATAACTTTTGTGGTTGACGGCCCACCCCTTACTTGTCTCCATGGAGATGTAATTTCTTTGGGTGTTAAAGTTTGCCGACCCCTGGTCTACACAAAGAAATTACATCTCCATGGAGACAAGTAAGGGGTGGGCCGTCAACCACAAAAGTTATATAGTGTACCTTTAACACACAAAACAGGTTAACTCTCAGTATAACTATAATCACAAATGTTTGATATAGTAAAAACCTTTAGTAGATTTTTTTTATCTTTGGTGATTGAACTGTTTTCCTGATGCCTTCGCCTATATCTTTGCATAGACTTTCCGGTGCTAACAGTTTGAATCCTCCAGTGTTTCTAGATGCTCGTTAGTTCCTCATCTCTTCCACAGTGCAGCGTTGCATTCAGCAGACAATTATATCCACCCATTTATAGAACTAAATAAGGGAAGTTGCTTGTAAAAATAAGTTCTTCGAGTTTTGCAGAATTTTTGCATTTGAGGATAAATGCAAGCTTTTTGGCAGGCTTCCGCGAGTGTGACGATTATTTTGAGTGACGAAAAATAATAAAATATAATTTTATTTTAATATTTCAAGATCACAGTAATCTTCCAATTTAAACTACAATTTAATAAAAGAACTAACACAAATAAAATACCAACCCCTGGTCTAGAATCTTTCACAGTATGGCGTTGAACTAATCTCTTTCCATGGAGACAAGCAGGTGACTCCCCCTACTAAGCCAAGTTACAGGTCAACTCTGAGGAGAGGTGACCCCGCTCAACTTAAGAATGCATGTTTTTCAAGGTATTTGGTATTGCTTCTTGGGTCCTGACTAGAACCAGGAAGTACGAGTACTTCAGGGACGGCCTCCTGCTGGTGTCTAGAGACAGGGCTAAACCAGGACTAAACCAGGACTAAACCAGGGCTAAACCAGGGCTAAACCAGGGCTAAACCAGGGGAATCAGCTAAAACCTGGAACAGTCTTCCTGAAGATGTGAGACAGGCCTCTACTTTGACAATGTTTAAATCCAGGCTCCAAACGGTTCTGTTTAGCTGTGCATATGACTGAAAGGTTTTTATTCTGCACTCTTCTCTTGTAATGTTAATTTTATGATGATTATTTATGTTTTGATTTGTTTGTATTGTGATTTTAATGTCTTTCTTATTCTGTAAAGCACTTTGAATTACTTTGTGAACCAATTGTGCTATACAAATAAACTTGCCTTGCCTAAAGTGTTGTGGCAATTTGTTTAATGCCCATCTAACAGTAAATGACTATTCTCTCTCTATTCTATCAAGTTTCAATCAAATTTGTATAGTGCAAATCTGTTCTTGTATTTCAGGCTTTTGTAGTAACGCTGCTTTGTGAATTATTGTTTGGGACTACACTGCAGGATAATTGAGTGATTCACCTCCATCTCTCAGCTGAAGAGCTCTGGGGATGCCAGCCTCTGGAGACACATGTTAATTAAAACTGCATTTAAATTCAGCCTGGAAAAAATTGATTTCAAAGCCACTCCAAAATGAAAGGGGTCAAGATCTCATAGAAGTGTTTGTTTTCACTAACAGAGTACAAAGAAACTGCAGCTTAGTGTATATATGTTGTCTTGTTGTTATTCTAAAGTTGTTCTGTTTAGTTCAGAGATAAAATATATACGCTACCAGTTAAAGGTTTGGACACACCCTTTCATTCAGTGGTAAACGGTCACATTTTTATATAGCGCTTTTCCACCTTCAAGTCACTCAAAGCGCTTCACATCAAGGAACCACTCACCCATTCACACATACATTCATACATTCATACACCAGTGTACACAGGTGTAAAATAAAGAAAAAAACAACATTAAATGAGAGGGTTTGTTCAAACCATAGACTGTAAATATAAACGGACATAGCTAACCTGTTAGCCGCCACGTTCCAAATAGGAAGTGATCATGGGCGCACTTCCGGCTCCATCAACTCTGGCTCCAATTTACTTTGTAATGAGAAACTGTGGCCCCTCTCTCTGTAACTGCTGCTGTCAGGCTCGTCTTTTTGGTCTTAAAATGTTCATATTAACCTGCTCTACGTGATTCTGGTGTTTTTATTTCACTATTGTGTCCATAACTCAAGATATGAACATTAATAAGAGACAAATCAGGTGCCTTCTTTCCAAGGTCGCTCTCACTACCATTAGCAGCGCTGTCAATCAAACCTGTTGCTAAGCGCCACCTCCTTGTTAAACGAGCAGTGCAGCTGGGAAGGGACGTTACCTTCAACAGCCTCGCTCCGGATTGGCTCTTTGGTTGTTATGATACTCGTGGTCAAAATCCCAAATATGGAACTCGGCTCCAAAATCGCCCTATAACTGTTAGCCTTGATGAGCTTCATTTGACTGAAGCCAAACGCTATGGGTGACGTCACACTCACTTAGCCCACTTCTTTATACAATCTATGGTCGATATAGTATTTATCATGACAGGCCTATATGAATGTTCTTTACCAGACCATCAGTGAGTTGTATAATTTATGTAATTTTTAAAAGTTTAAACGGGGTTAGATTCCAGGAATGTATGTCTCTGTCTTTAATTAGCCTTTTCACAATTCTCAAATTTCAAACTTAAAATTATAATTGAAAAAGCTTGAAAAGGAAAAAGCTTCCATTAAAAGTGCACAGCAAAGTTAATTTATTTCTGTGTTTTCATTTTAAAAAACCTTACAGACAAGTCTTATTCTGGTTCTGATGCAGATAAAGAGTAGTAATAACCCCGTTCAAATGAGCGTCTTGCTTTGATACTAGTTTAGAATCAATTAGTATCTGGGTAATGGGTATTTTGAACAATCATACTACTATTACAAGTGAAAGTGAGTGTATTTCTTTCATGCCGCAGTAAAAAAAAAAAAATCTTTCCATACTTGAGTTTTGTGAGTTTTGAAACAGTAATAAAAATAGGTGGGATCCCTTTGAGGTGAGATCGAAACTGTCCTTGTGTTCAGTGAGCCAGAGCAGGAGCTGAGGTTTAAAGTGCAACAAAACATAAAGAGACTAAAAGGCCCTCTCCACCAGGGCTGCAGTCGACTAAAGATAAGTCCTGCGGATTGATTCAACATCTAAAAAGGGTGCGCGTCCTTAGACTGTATATACAAATGGACATAGCTAAGACGCTAGTGCCGCATTCCAAATAGGAAGTGATCATCGGCGCGCTTATGGCTCCAATACATTTTCTATTGAAAAACTGTTGCTCCTCTCTCTGTAACTGCTGCAGTGAGCCTCGTCATTTTAGCCTTAAAATGTTCGTATTAACCCGCTCTACATCCTGGTGTTGTTATTTCACTATTGTGTCCATAAATCAAGATATGAACATTAATAAAAGACAAATCAGGCGCCTTCTTTCCCCGAGGTTGCTCCCACTAGCATTAGCAACAGGTCTGATTGACAGCATTGCTAAGCGCCCGCACCCTGCTAAACCAGCGTTGCAGGCGGGAAGGAGCGTTACCTTCAACAGCCTCGCTCCGGATTGGCTCTTTGGTTGCTATAAAACTCATAGTCGGAATTCCAGATATGGGACAGCAAAATTGCCCCTATAACTTCTAGCCTCGATGAGCTTCATTTGACTGGACCCGAGCGCTACGGGTGACGTCACACTCACTATATCACCCATCTCTACTTCAGTCGACTGCAAACAAAAGCTATCAAAACTATTATGCATCTCTATCTCACAAGACTACAACAGCACTGGGGTTCATGCAAAAAACACTATTTATGCATCACTGACTAACTATAATATAAATCCTTATAATCTAAATAAAATGATTACTTGACAAATACAAATTTCGGTTGATTATAAACGGCATCGACTTAAGGACTAAAGGCCCACAGCTCTACACCCCAAAGTCTCTACACAGCTCAGCACAGGCCCAGTCAGATGAGGACGCAACAGCCATGTTTGTCCAGAGGGAACAATGTGATCTGCTCAAATCTCCAGTCCAGACAGAAACTCATACACTGCTTACAGTTATGACAGGGGCAGGCTGTGAAAAACTCAGCTCTGCACAAAGGATTCGATGTTCTTTGACATTTTAAAGAGAGAAAGCAACAGAACTGGCAACGTGAACGAGTTTCTTACTTGGGAGTTTGCTGAAAAGAATATAGCAGGTGCCAGAAAACACCCGGTTGCACCTTGTGATGTCATGTGGTAATACAGGAAGTGCTCCACTGTGTTTTTAAACTCCATACACCTTCACTAGAATCATTTGGATGATTTCAGCCCTGGAATTGACAATCTCTACTGAACTAAAGGTAAAAAGCAGCTGTTAACTTGAAAACTACCACTTCATGACATCACAAGGTGGAACAGAGTGTTTTGAGCTTTGGAGATGTAGAGAGACTAATAATAAAAGGGTTAATCAAACATGTGCGAACAAAACAAAATACAACTCCAGGTATGTTTTTGAAATCATTTTAAAAATAGATGGGGGGGAAGCTAAAATGAATATTGTTAAAAAGCAGATTTTCTTTGTAATACAGTTGAGTTCTTGGGTCTAGTCACTAATAGAAATGATCAGGTTCAGTATATGTGCATTTACCTTTTGGATATTTCATGGCAAAGTACAATGTAATCAACAGGGGAAATCTGGCTCTTGTGCCCCATCTGAGAATATGACATCGTCGCAATCTAGAATCTTAAAAACCACCAATTTGTACTCACCATATTGACCTCTGAAGCTGAGGACACAGAGGACGTGGGATTGGCTCCGACCTCCCCTCCAGACTCCACTTGAGAAAGCACATCCACCAACGACTGAATGGACTCTGCAGACGGGAGGGAAAAAAAGAGGAGATGAAGACCAGCCAATCAGACAGACAAGATCCTGTCACAACAACACAGGGAAACTGAGGTGATGAGTGCCATTAGTAACACAGTGAAGAGTGTGTGTTGGGGTCACAATCATGGAGGTAGTATTGATACTTTGAACTGACATCATGCTGGGGGGGCTTCATCAGTTACCATGGTGACACATTGCAACACATTTACAAACACTGTCTGATAAGTGTTTAGATCGTCTGAAAACTCAAGAAAAAAAATACAAAATGGATTTAAACAGCACTTTTTCAAATTTGTGTCTTGAAGCTAATACTAATGCTAACTGAAACTAAAATGAATAGGTGATGTTAAAGAGCTACAATCTGAATGATTTTGCACAGAAAAACAGTTGACTCATCAGATCGATTTTCATAAAGTTGTTTTGTTCTATTTTGAGATTTAAATTAGGTTAGCATTAGAATTAGCATTAGCTTTGAGATCGAGGCTGTCAAAGGTAACGCCCCTTCCCGTCAGCACTGCTGGTTTAGCAGAGAGCGCTAGCGGGAGCGACCTCGCGGAAAGAAGGCACCTTATTTGTCTGTTATTAATGTTCATATCTTGATTTACGGACACAATAGTGAAATAAAAACACTCTTGATTTACGACACAATAGTGAAATAAAAACACTCAAATCATAGAGTGGGTCAATACGAACATTTTAAAACCAAAATGATGAGCCTGACAGCAGCAGTTATGGAGAGAGGTGAAAGTTTTCCAATGTAAAGTGAATTGATGGAGCAGGAAGTGCACCCATGCTCACTTCTTATTTGGAATGTGGCAGCTGGCATGTTACCTATGTCCATTTATATATAGTGTATGGTTTTGAGAAAACCGGAACTAGCTAGGCGGCTCTGTGAAAAAGGCCTATTACCTCTAAGTATCAATTGAAATTACACCCCATTTAAATTTGTAGATCTTTTTTAACAAAGTCACTACAAAAAATACATGTAATGCTTTAATGCCATTTCTAATCTCTCTAATTGTGACTATATTTCGTGGTTCGTAGATCATAAAGACGGCCATGATGATGATTTCCTTTATATTCATATTTTAATGGCCCATTCAGCTGATGAGAAAAGAGATAAACGATGAAGGCTATTTGCATTGAAAGACACTCGCAAAACTTAAAACACTTAAATTACTATATAAAAAAATATATTATGATCTGTTTAACTTGGAAAAAGTAAAATGGAAACCAATCAGAACATCTTGATTGGCAAATGGTAAATAGTCACATTTTTATACAGCGCTTTTCCCCCTCTTACCACAGCACTTTACATCAAGGAACCACTCACCCATTCACACACACATTCATAAACCAGTGTACACAGACAATGGGGGTAAGGTGGGTTAAGTGCCTTGCTTAAGGACACAACGGCAGCATTCATCTGTAGATGGAGCTGGAACTGCACTGCCAGCCTGTGGGTCAGAGTATCTGACCGCTCAACCAATGATGTTTATGCCAAGAGCGGAATTTGAACCGCTAACTTTCGGATCTGTGGACAAACGGTCTACCAACTGAGCCACTGTTGTTAAGTTGACTGATTAACTACCTAAATAAATCTAAGGATGCACAGGTGAAGGGTCTGCCACCTGCTCGTCTCTATGGAGATGTTAGTGCTTTGCCAAGAAAGTTCCATGGTATGCATTAAAAATATCTATCTCCAGAGAGTCAAGCCCCCAGGCCAAGTTACAGGTCAGATCTGTGGAGACGCCAACCCTGCAAAATATACAGTTTGTTTTTCAAGGTGTTTTTAGCAACAAAAAGACACACATAATTGTTATTTATTTTAATTCATGTAGATGCAGTGTTCAGTGCTTCTAGCTATGCATTCAAGCAGCAGAATGCACCAGGCCGTCTCCAGGGCTGGGAATGTTTAACCAAAGGATCCAAAACTGACAGTAATTATACAAGGGTAATAAACTCACATTCATTATGGGGGAGCTGGTAGTCAACTCTCATTTTTAGACTGCATTACATTAATATAATAAACACATCCTTCTGCTTTAAAGGTCCTATATTATGCAAACTTTATTCTCGTGAGTTTTTAGCCATGTTATGTTAGGACACGACGACAGCATTCATCTGGGGGAGCTGGATTTGCGCCGCCAACCTGTGGGCCAGTGGATCTGACCGTTCTACGAGTGCTGTTTATGTCAAGAGCGGGATTTGAACCGCCAACTTTCGGATCTGTGGACAAACGGTCTACCAACTGAGCCACTGTTGTTAAGTTGACTGATTAACTACCTAAATAAATCTAAGGATGCACAGGTGAAGGGTCTGCCACCTGCTCGTCTCTATGGAGATGTTAGTGCTTTGCCAAGAAAGTTCCATGGTATGCATTAAAAATATCTATCTCCAGAGAGTCAAGCCCCCAGGCCAAGTTACAGGTCAGATCTGTGGAGACGCCAACCCTGCAAAATATACAGTTTGTTTTTCAAGGTGTTTTTAGCAACAAAAAGACACACATAATTGTTATTTATTTTAATTCATGTAGATGCAGTGTTCAGTGCTTCTAGCTATGCATTCAAGCAGCAGAATGCACCAGGCCGTCTCCAGGGCTGGGAATGTTTAACCAAAGGATCCAAAACTGACAGTAATTATACAAGGGTAATAAACTCACATTCATTATGGGGGAGCTGGTAGTCAACTCTCATTTTTAGACTGCATTACATTAATATAATAAACACATCCTTCTGCTTTAAAGGTCCTATATTATGCAAACTTTATTCTCGTGAGTTTTTAGCCATGTTATGTTAGGACACGACGACAGCATTCATCTGGGGGAGCTGGATTTGCGCCGCCAACCTGTGGGCCAGTGGATCTGACCGTTCTACGAGTGCTGTTTATGTCAAGAGCGGGATTTGAACCGCCAACCTTTGGACCAGTGGACAAACACTCTACCAACTGAGATACTTTCTTGTCTTGTCCTTCAGTTCTGAATCAAAGTCAATGGACCCATTTTGATTATAGAGTTGTTTTAGATAAATATTGCTATTTACAATGGACAAAATCTGCATGTGACATAGATTATAACTAAATCCTAGAAAAAAAGCAGTACACATCTTGTTGAAGCCAGAGCACCCATTTGAAATTCCGACCGCAAGTATCATAGCAACGAAAGAGCCAATCCGGAGCGAGGCTGTTAGGCCTACACCGCTGGTTTAGCAGGGAGTGGGCGCTTAGCAACACTGTCAATCAAACCTATTGCTAACGCTAGCGGGAGCAACCTCGGGTAAAGAAGGTGCCTGATTTGTCTGTTATTAATGTTCATATCTTGATTCACAGACAAAATAGCAAAATAATACCCAAGGATCATGTAGAGTGGGTTAATACGAACATTTTAAGACCAAAATGACGAGGCTGATAGCAGCAGTTACAGAGAGAGGAGCGAGGGGTAAATAGAACATTTTAAGACCAAAATGACGAGGCTGATAGCAGCAGTTACAGAGAGAGGAGCGACAGTTTTTCAATATAAAACTGAGGGATCCTAAGAAGACTACTAATTAATAAAACTGGAGTGATAGGTGATTAAAGACGCAGCAGTGTGTAATGAGCTACAAATGAGGCAGTACAAAGCCATGCTAATGAGGGGGGTCAGTGTCCTACGGGACCACCACCCCCAGAGCTCATGTTAACACAGCCCGGCTCCATCTACACAGGCAGAGTGGAGAGATATCAAACATCAAACACACACTTGTTGGGTGAGAGCAAGACGGGGGTGTGCTCATTGGCTTAAAGGAACACCGTGTAACTTTCCTCTCTTTCTTTTCTTTCTTTATCTTTATTTATACATGGGTGCCCTGTTCAAAATACAATACAAACAAGCAAAAAACAAACAAAATAAATATGTATATAAGTCAATTTAAAACATTAAAAACAGGTACAGGTGTGTGTATAAAAGTTCGTTACCAGATTATTAAATTGCAATTGTGGCTCCAAAGTATCCAGTTTTGCTTGATCTTGAAGTATATTCCATTTTTCTGAGGAAAAACCCTTTTTCCCCCATCTCAGTCTAGTGTGCAGCTAGTTCATAGACTGTATATATAAATGGACATAGCTAACCTGCTAGCCACCATGTTCCAAATAGGAAGTGATCACTGGCGCACTTCAGGCTCCATCGACCCAATTCACTTTACATTAAAAAATTGTCGCCTCTCTCTGCAACTGCTGCTGTCAGGGTCGTCATTTTGGTCTTAAAATGTTCATATTAACCTGCTCTACATGAACCTGGGATTTCATTTCGTTATTGTGTCCGTAAATCAAGATATGAACATTAAGAAACAGACAAATCAGGCGCCTTCTGTTCCCGAGGTAGTTCCCGCAAGTCCCTCTCAAATAACATTACAGTCACAAGCAAGCTAGCATTAACCAACAATTTTTCAGTAAGTCACTCTCACCTTTTTGTTTGTGTAATCCCTATTTTCTGATCTATGTTATAATGTTGTTTCCTTATCACAAACATACCCGGACTTGTGTTTTGTTTCATTAACAAACATTTCACACACAAATCCTGCATATTTAAAACTGAAAACACTCTGCTCCACCTTGTGATTTCACGTGGTAAGACAGGAAGTGCTATGCTGTGTTTTTAAACTCCATACACCTTCACTAGAATCATTTCTATCATTTCAGCCCTGGAATTGCCGATCTCTACTGAACTAAAGATAAAAGGAGCTGTTAACTTGAAAACTACCACTTCATGACATCACAAGGTGGAAGAACAAGTTGTATGAATGAAACAAAACACAACTCCAAGTATGTTTTTGAGGAGGTAACAACATTATAACATGGCTTAAAGCTCAAAAGAGTCAATTTTGAGTAATATAGGACCTTTAATCATTGTGATATAATCGTTAATCGCAATTAATTTGGTCATTATAATCATGACACCAAATTTAAATATTGTCCCATGCCTAGACTACACGTAAATATTGTTTGGAAATTATTTATGGAGTGAGACTATCTAGTAATCCAGGATAGTGTGAACCATAGGGGGGGTTAAATAAAGAAAAAAACTCACCTCCGATTGTGGAGATCTTGTCTGCATTGGTAAAGTCACAGATCTTGTCCCACTTGTCTCTCACATCCTCTGGAGTCATGGGGCGGGTATTTTGTCTCACAATGGCACCCTTAGCACGCTCCCACCGCACTGCATACAACATTCATAAGAGCTTATAAATATGAACAATCTTAAATAATGTTTTAATACAATCAGGTAAACAGGGAAATAAAGCTTACTTACATTTACCAACCCAGCCAGCTCCAACCTAAGGGAAAATTTTAATGTTAAAGATTTAGTTTTAAAAAATTGGAATCAGAACAAAAATAAGGTTAAGAAAGCTAAAATACACTTACATTATAACTTGATATAAAAATATAGCACCCTCACAACCATAGACTGTATAATGAAGTGAACTAAATGAGTGTGACGTCACCCATAGTGTGAGCAAATGAAGCTCATGGAGGCTAGAGCAGTTATAGGGGCCAATTTGGAGCCGAGTTCCATATTTGGAATTACGACTGCAAGTATCATAGCAACCAAAGAGCCAATCCGGAGCGAGGCTGTTGAAGATAACGCTCCTTCCCGCTCACACCACTGGTTTAGCAGGGAGCACTTAGCAACACTGTCAATCAAATCTGTTGCCAATGCTAGCGGGAGCAACCTCAGGGAAAGAAGGCACCTGATTTGTCTGTTATTAATGTTCATATTTTGAGTTAAGGACACAATAGCGAACTAAAAACCCCAGGAATCATGTAGAGCGGGTTAATACGAACACCAAAACGCACCAGTTACAGAGAGAGGGGCGACAATTTTCTTATATAAAGAGAATTGGAGCCAGAGTCAGTGGAGCCGGCAGCGCGCCCATGTTCACTTCCTGTTTGGAACACAGCGGCTAGAGCGTAAGCGATGTCCATTTATATGTACAGTCTATGCTCACAACATATTTACACATTTATTTTACAAAGCTAAAATGGCTACACAAAGAGGAAAGTGTACATTAATAATTTAAATTTAGATTATCACTTCCTGTTGGAACACAGCGGCTAGAGCGTAAGCGATGTCCATTTATATATACAGTCTATGCTCACAACATATTTACACATTTATTTTACAAAGCTAAAATGGCTACACAAAGAGGAAAGTGTACATTAATAATTTAAATTTAGATTAAAAAAAAGTCTACATTCAAATCTGTACCTCAAACAGTGAACCGTTCTCACTACAATCTTCATGACAGAGCCAAAGGACCAAAGGAGCTACATATTCAGCCTTCAGATTCTCCAAAAGGTCTGGAAAGTAGTTACAAGCACATACTAGCATTATTACTCACTCACTAACAGTAGCAAATGGCAAACATAGAAAAAAAATACTTTAAATGCATGAATGAAACAAAACACAACAAGTAGAGCTGGGGATTAATACAATTTTAGACTATATTGGCATAACAAAATCACACTGTATTGCACAATCTATTGACATAAAAATGTATAAGTAAATATACTGATCAATTCTTATTAACAAGGTGACATTAAAGGTCCTGTATTACACAAAATGAACTCTTGTGAGGTTTAAGCCATGTTATAATGCTGTTACCTCCTCAAAAACATACCTGGAGTTGTGTTTTGTTTCATTCACACACGTCTGAGTAACACTTTATTATTAGTCTGTCTACATCTCCTATGCTCAAAATGCTCTGTTCCACCTTGTGATGTCATGTGGTGGTAGTTTAAGTTAACAGCTACCTTTTACCTTCAGTTCAGTAGAGATTGGCAATTCCAATTCCATGATCCTAGTGAAGCTGTATGGAGTTTAAAAACACAGTGGTATTACAACATGACATCACAAGGTGGAACAGCCCAAATATGGGTTTGTGTATTAAACATGTGTGAATGAAACAAAATACAACTCCAGGTCTATGTGTGAATGAACAAAATACAACTCCAGGTCTGTTTGTGATGAGGAAACAACATTATAACAGAGGTCAGAAAATAGTGTAATATGGGCCCTTTAATCTAATACCCGAAATGTACATTTAATTTTCAGCCACATCTCAACCACATCTATGGGAAAACACTGCCTGACTTTACATGCACACCAAAGAGTGACAGAAGTCAGATGTTTTAGCCATTTTAAAATAAAAAAAAACTCAAATAAATTTTGAGTGCATATGCAACTGCAGCCACTGGAGTCACATTTATACCAATTCATTAACACAAGATAGAGATGATTTTGGATACAAAAATTATAGTCTAAACCCCCAAAAATATAGATTTTAATTTTTACCAATATCACGATCCCTAAATGTAACAGATAAACACACAAAGACAAGAGCTACTGCGGTTGTTTGCCTGATCTATGTTTAGTAACTGCAGAAAAGCCTGAGTCAGTGAAGCCAGCATATGGAGGGGAGTCTTTACTGAGGTGAGCCCATCCCGGGACAGTTGGCTCAGCTCCGCATGACAGATGCTCGTGTGGTCCATCGCGGCAGGAAAACAAAAGTGCTCCTTTAATTTCTCAGTTAATGTCCCCATCCCCAGAGCAGACTCAAGATGTTCAGGATATATGAGCAGATTACCAGAATGCAATGGGGGACCGAGGGGTACTGAAGCAAGAAAGCCAGTACTAAATAAGGAGCTAGTAATGAGATATCTATGCCGGTGTTAAGGCGACAGTTAGGGGCTGTAGTCGACTAAAACTAAAAGTCTTGGGTGAGTAAAAGGGAGCGTGGCACTATCCCCAGTTACTGCAAATCTTCAGATTCCCCTCCTTTATTTTTATATAATTATAATTTATTTATTCAGTCATTCATTCATTTTATTATAATCTGTCTGTTGTCTTATTTATTTTTAAATGTATATATTGATTTTATTTATTACTTATTATTTTACTTTTTTTCTGTTAACCTTATATGTGTTATCAACATAGCTTATTACCAACTATTATACTGAAAAACTTCAATAAAAAGATCATTAAAAAAAAAATTATTAAAATAAAATTAAAATCCAAAAATTTAAAAAAACACACAAAATACCCAAAAAAATAAAAATAAAATACATAAACTGCATCTTCATAAGTGAAAAGGCAGATATAACTGTCCAGTCACCCGCATAACAGCTAGCTCACTCCATGCAGTCTACTTTGCACTGTTTCTGAAGGAATAGAAAAGACAGACCACCGATTCACTGATATATCAGGCCGATATTTGCACTTTTTTCCATATAGGTTATTGGCCTTAACTTTCCTGTCTCAGCCGAAATTTGGTTTGGGCTCACCATTAGCTGCATAAAGCTTTATTTAAGACTTTAGTGTGATCATGGCGTTCACAAAATGAGATTACACAACTCCATTATGAGCCAGTACTAAAAACACGGCTGTGGATGTCTAAAAATAATTTCTATTGAGATCATTTTTCCTTTTTATAGTTAAATTATGCAGAGCAGTAAAAAGTATAGACAGTAATTATATCAATTGTCATTTCAAATCATTTATTTTTGGGGAAAATTATCAGAAATGGCCCAACATACTGGCCAAAGATATCGGCAGAGCATGAGTTACTCTGGATTCTAAACACTATTTATGTATTGTTTTTCATGAAGCTGATCACAATGGTGAGCAATGGTCAATGTTTTTCCACCTTCAAGTCACTCAAAATGCTTTACATCAAGGAACCACTCACCCATTCACGCACACATTCATACACCAAGCGAGGTGGATTGTGTCTTGCCCAAGGACACAACGACAGTATTCATTTGCGGGAGCCGGAATCGCATCGCCAACCTGTGTGGATCTGACCACTTTACCAATGATGTTCATGTCGAGAGCGGGATTGGAACCGTTAACCTTCTCAACAGTGGGCAAACACTCTACCAAATGAGGCACTCTTGCCCCTGTAACCCATTTTTATCATGTATTTGAGCAAAATTTATTTTGCCCCAGTACAGATTTGTACAGATTTGTATTGTATAAGCAGCTCTTGAGGTCAAAATAAGTCTGCTGTGTGCATCTGCATCTAACTATTAAGCATTTTATAGTCAGATAATCAGGAGGTGTGAAGTGGGGTGCACCCCCGCACTTGTCTCTGAAGGTTCACTATAGTTTGGCCATGGTGTGAATAGTAATAAAAATTCCATATTATGACATCCCTATTTGTAAATTTAAACTCGATGCTGCAATTTGACAAACCAGAAACCTAAAACAAAACAAGTACTATGATGTCCCCACCACCCCCTCTTTGCCCCACTTCTGTTCCATATTCATATAGAACTTACCTGGGGGCATCACAGTCTCGGTCAGGCGGGATCCAGCCGCAGGAGCTATGGTGTTGCAGTTCACATTGTATTTCTTTCCTTCGATAGCCAAAGTATTCGCCAATCCCAGCATTCCCAGTTTTGCCGCGCTGTAGTTAGCTTGTCCAAAGTTCCCATAGATGCCCGCAGCGGAAGTGGTCATGATGATTCTGGCCAGAGACAAGCCCAAGGCAACAAGATGGAGTTAATGCAGACAGACAGTTATAGTTGTGAAGTGATAGTAAAAATAGTGGTACATTTTATTCATGCAAAACACACAGCAGTTTACATATGCAGGCACTTAGTCATGTGATGTGAAGCAGTCATTACGCTGTAGGGCTACACAAGCTTTTAAAATAGAACTGGCTTACATTGTTTTAAACCTGCACAAAACGAGGTCAAAAAAGGACAAAATGTAGGACTGAACCAGAGCTGAACCAGGGCTGAACTGGGGCTGAACCGGGGCTAAGCCAGGGCTCAAGCAGGAATAAACCAGGGCTAAAGCAGGACTACATAGATGGAAACTATTACAGTGTTTCAAATGGCATCAAGGGTAAACAGGGTAAACACAAACATAATGAACAACTGGTTTCATTGATTGAGATTAAAAAGTCTCCATAATGCAACTGTAGTAACGTCAAATACAGGATCTTTCTTAAATCTCAGTTATAAAGCGGGCATACACACAAAATGGGGTCTAAATGTTACATAGGGGATGTTCCAAGTTTGGGATCTATAAAAAGATGGTGAAATGGAGGCATTAAAGGGGCATGCCGTGAGGTGGGACTATCTGTGCATATTTCTGTGTGTGAAGGAGTGTTTTATGAATCTGACTAAACGCAAACATATTAAGAACACCCAAACTCCCAAAGGTATTTTTTAGCAAGATGGGTTTACTATGCCATACTGTGGAACACCTAAGCATCTCCATGGAGACAAGCAGGTGGCGGACCCCCCACAAGAAAAGCACCATGAGGTGAGCACACTGTTATAATACGCGTTGGTGTTTTGAATGTACCTGTGTTGAATAAGCAGGACTCTTGCCCAGCCCCTTGTTTACACGAGCAGATGTCTTCTTATTTCAAATCTCACACAAGCTGTTAGACGCACATAAAGTACTGTCCAATTTTTTTTCCTCATTCCCCAAAAATTTGCTCAGAATTCAGTTTTGACATCACTATATCCAAGTTAAACTGAAAAGCTTTAGCAAAAAGTCACTAAGATTAACTAAGCTAGGATTGAATTAAAGGTGCAATATGGAACTTTTCTAGTAGAGGGTTCACCACCTTCTTCTACGACAAGTGACATCGCCAGGCCAAGTTACAGGTCGGATCTGTGGAGAGGCGACCCCATGTATAGCAAGAATCCATATTTTTCAAAGGCACTCATATCAACACCATACTGTTACTGTTATATTGGCCCTGTTGTATTCTCACACTTCACCACTAGATGCTGCATATGTTGCAGCTGTCTGATAGTGTACCAGCTTTGATCTGACGGAAGAAGACCTGAGAGCACTGGAACTCCAACCGCGAGTATCATAGCAACCAAAGAGCCAATCTGGAGCGAAGCTGTGGAAGGTAATGCCCCTTCCTGCCCACACCGCTGGTTTAGCAACAGGTCTGATTGACAGCACCCACTCTTAAACTAGCACGTGGGTCAGGAAGGGGCATTACTTTCAAAAGCCTTGCCTGGTCGGATTCAAACCTGGAACTCAACTCCAAATTTGCCCCTATAACTGCTAGCCTCAATGAGCTTCATTTGACTGGAGCCGAACGCTATGGGTCACACTCCCTTAGTCCACTTCTTTATACAGTATATGGTCTGAACAAATGCTAGGTGAGTGGAGGGGGGAGGGACCAGGTAAGGGGGAGGGGTCAGGTGAGCTGACAGGGTGAAGGTAGGTGTCACATCTGCTATCTACTGGTGAAAAAAAAAAAGTTGAATTTTTTTTTATTCACACCTGTTTAACTTATCCTGTATTATTAGTCTGTCTACATCTCCAATCTCCAATGTATTAACAGCTCCTTTTACCTTTAGTTCAGTAGAGATTGGCAATTCCAAAGCTGAAATCATCCAAATGATTCTAGTGAAGGTGTATGGAGTTTAAAAACACAGTGGAGCGCTTCTTGTATTACCTCATGACATCACAAGGTGGAACAGAGTCTTTTCTGTGTGAGAGAAGAACTCCTAAATAAGCAATATTGCACAAAACACAACTCCAGGTCTGTTTGTGATGAGGAAACAACATTATAACATAGATCAGAGAACAGTGTAATATGGGCCCTTTAAATATCCTCCACTTTACTGTTGGCATAATATCTGTATTTCCATCTCTCCTGTGGTGCCTGTATAATGTTGTGTGCTGTTCTGCTTCAGTGCGGTCTGATTACCTGTGAGATGGCTCGTTTCAAAGGTCTCCTCCAGCTATTAGGCCCTCAGACCTTGTGTTTCACTGCTATGAACAAACAGCTTGTGGGAGATATACAAGCAGCTCTGCAAATAATCATAATAATTCTTATCTGTGCCACATTCATATTGTAAAGAAGTCCTGGGTTTGTCTAAAACATAACACCGCTCCAAAAGTCTCGTCTTTAGGAATAGTCTAATTTATTTTGAATTGCATTTATGTTTTAACGTAATGTTTAACGTAACGGAACATAACTTTTCTGATAAAGTCAAGTTTTTTTCTCCTTGTCTTATCGTTTTCCCTGGAATGTTTCACAATATGGCATTAAACTTGTCTATTTACATCGAGACAAGCAGGTGACCCCGCCAGTTTTGTTAAAGGGGCCATATTACGCAATTTTCTGATCTATGTTATAATGTTATTTCTTCATCACAAACAGACCTGAAGTTGTGTTTTGTTTCATTCACACGTTTAACACACAAACCCTGCATATTTAGGCCGAGTTCTTCTCTCAAATAGAAAACTCTGTTCCACCTTGTGATGTCATGTGGTAATACAGGAAGTGATCCACTGGGTTTTTAAACTTCATACACCTTCACTAGAATCATTTGGATATACTGAATGATAAGTCTATAATGATTATCATGACAGGCCTATATCCCACTATTACTGTGTAATGGGGAAAACAGACACTGAGTACCTGCCAAATTTTTGGTTCTTCATGTGGTTCCAAGCAGCTCTGGTCACCAAAAACGAGCCCCTCAAGTGAACTCTGTGGATAATATCTGGAACAGGAAGAGGTTAACATTAATCTCAAGTGGATCAGTTATTTCTCTTAAAGGTCCTATATATTACACAAAATTGACTCTTTAAGCTTTAGCTTTAAGCCATGTTATAATGTTGTTACCTCCTCAAAAACATACCCGGAGTTGTGTTTTGTTTCATTCACATATGTTTGAGTAACCCTTTATTATTAGTCTGCCTACATCTCCAAAGCTTAAAATGCCCTGTTCCACCTTGTGATGTCATGAAGCAGTAATAAAAGCTAAAAGTAAAATCTGTCAATTGGACAAAAAGTTGTAAGAGTGAAGATGTTTGGCTGCACATCCAAGCCACTTCTTCAGTTCTGGTCAGGTTACTGGTGGACACTGCCTTATATCTATCTGAAGGGAGGAGCCAACTACACAGAAACTGAAAACAGCTATTGTTTGGTTTGTGTTTGTAGGCTAGGTCTATTGAGCTACAGTAAGTGTGCACTGTGCCTGCGTCATACTTAGCATATTCATTCAGCTCTTAATGGGTGCTCTCACACCTATTAGCATCGCTCTATTAACTCTATCATTTGTTTCCTTTGTTTGCTTTGGGTCTGAGGGTGGAGGTATAGATGGGGGATAGATGATGTCTAAGGCCCCCATTCCTGTTCAAGGAAGGATTGTCTTTCCTAACAAAAAATGGTTCTTTAAGAAAATTTTCAGACAGTATGAAATTCCGGTCTATTTCAAACCTACAAACACTTAAAGACAAAAACTGCTTCACCCAAAGGACAAAATCCCGAGCCATAAACAAAGCAATTTGGTCGACTCCATTCAGTGTAGTGAAGACTGCAGTGAGCGTTACAGTGGAAACTAAACAGCTGCTCCATAAGAGAATGTACCAACACCGTCGCAAGAAACCTCGGGACCCCAGTCTGTTGTACATTGCCATCTCAAAGCCACTAAACACCCCTTTGAAGATGGTGAGGTACAGATCTTAGCCACAGAAAAGAAATGGTTTGAGAGGAGAGTTAAAGAGGCTGTTTTTGTTAGGAAAGAGAATCCTTCCTTAAACAGAACAACATCATCTATCCCCATCTAGCTCCTCCCCTCAGATAGATACAAGGCAGTGTCCACAGATTAACAGATTTTACTTTTGGCTTTTACTATGGATCAGACCTGGACGACTGAGGGATTACACAGACAAGAAGCAGTAAGTTAACAATCTTTAGTAGAGATTGGGAGATCCAGGGCTGAAATTATCCAAATGATTCTAGTGAAGGTGTATTGAGTTTAAAAATACAGTAGAGCACAGGACATCACAAGGTGGACACAAGGAGTGTTTTCAGTTTAAGAGAAGAACTCACCTAAATATGCATAGTGTAGTTAATAAGTTGTGTTTCCAAAACATCCCAAAATTACTTGTAATTGTAAGACTGAACTCTATTTCATCAAATAAGCTAGTGAGAGATTCTTTATGTTTATTTATACAGGAAGACAGTGGTGGAAGAAGTACTTAATTTTGTTACTCAAGTAAAAGTAAAAGTATCACATGAAAATGTAAAAAGTAAAAATTTTTTTCACACAGATTCTGAGGCCTTATAAAGCTTCAAATGTCGTGATTTTGATAAAGATTTATGCTGAATCAGTAGTTTTTTCTATCTGTTTTTATTTGTATATTTTTGTTTGCTCAAATTATGAACGTGTTAAAAATAAACCCTCACCCTTTTCAGCAGGTCTCAGACAATAAAAAATACTTTTACTTTTCAGTCCTGTTAAAAAATGTAGTTGAGTAGAAAATACAGATACCTGCTCTTAAATGTATTGAAGTAAAAGTAAAAAGTATCCACTTAAAAAAGTACTTAAGTAAAATTTTAGATATCTGTACTTTACTACTTCTACTTCAAGACCCAATGAGAGCACTTAGACTCTCTTTTTCATGGGTGCCCTGTTCAAAATACAATACAAGTATATAAGTATAAGTATATAAGTCCATATAAAACATTAAAAACAGGTGCAGGTGTGAGTATAAAATTCATTACCAGATTATTATATTGCGATTGTGGCACTAAAGTTTCCAATTTTACTAGTTCTTGAAATATAATCCATTTTTATGAAGCAAAACAGCCACAAGTCCCATTTTCCCATCTCAGTCTAGTTGTGATATAAAGACATAATTACCCCAGTCCGCATCACTGGTCCTGGCAAACGAGCGGTCACGAAGGATCCTACACAAAGACAAGGCAAAAATGTTTGAGACGAATTTACCATATCTTACATGATTTCTGCATCTCATGTGTCTTAACCACTTCAATCAAAAGCCCACCAACCTGGCCATGATTACATCTATAAAAAGTGCCATACTTACCCCGCATTGTTCACAACCACATCTGTAACAAAGAGCATTTTACAGTGGTCAGTTTTGTACAGTTCAGGGTTGTCACGATACTAAAATTTCAAACTCAATTTCGATATTAAGGAATAGACTCAATACTCTGCACTGATTTCGGTAATGATGATAATAAAAACACTCTTTAGACAAATTAATGGGACTTTCAACATTAAATGGTAGTACTTTCTTTTATATTAGCATGTAGCCTTATATCTGTGTAATCCCTCAGTCATCCAGATAGGTTCCATAGTGGTCCATGGGAGTATACCATAGACTGTATAAAGAAGTGGACTAAGTGAGTGTGACATGACGTCACCCATAGCGTTCGGCTCCAGTCAAATGAAGCGCACCAAGGCTAGCAGTTATGGGGCAAATTTGGAGCTGAGTTTCATTTTGGAATTCCGGCGGTGAGTATCAAGCTAATCCGGAGTGAGGTTGTTGAAGGTAACACCCTTTAACAGGTTTGACAGACATGTGTTGCTAAGCGCCCGCCCCCTGCTTAGCAACATTGTCAATCAAACCTGTTGCTAACTCTAGCTAGAGCGACCTCAGGGAAAAGAAGGTGCCTGATTTGTCTGTTATTAATGTTCATATCTTGAGTTATGGACACAATAGTGCAATAAAAACACCAGGATCATGTAGAGCGGGTTAATACGAACATTTTAAGACCAAAATGACGAGTCTGACAGCAGCAGTTACAGAGAGAGGAGCCACAGTTTTTCAATGTAAAGTGAATTGGAGCCAAAATCGATGGAGCCGAAAGCGTGCCCATGAGCACTTCCTATTTGGAACGCGGCGGCTAGCAGGTTAGCTATGTCCATTTGTATATACAGTCTATGGTGTATACTAGTCTATATGGTATTATACTTGTTCTGATACAGCTCAAGATCATTCTAAAGCTGTTCAGGAAAGATTAATTTCTGTCCTATGAATGTGACTTTTTTAGTATCGATACTTGTTCAAATGAGTAGCTAGTTTCAATACTAGTTTTAGTATCGATTAGTATCTGATTTTCGATACTTTTGACAACCGTCGTACACTTCCACAGTCGTTTTTGACCTGGTTTACCTACCTATTCTGCCAAAAGCTTCCAGTGCAGTTTGTATCAGCTTTTCGCCATCTTCAACAGAATCTAAGGAGAGAAAGAGAAAAAGATTGTGTTGATGGTTCTTCTATTTTTCCGTTTTTTCATTGCACTGTTATAGGATCAGTTAAGAGTTAGTGTGGCCATATTCACATGTAATTTCTGCCCATTTATTCAAAGTGATACACAGAAAAAGCCAAGTTATTAATTAAAGGACCTGTATCCAATTTCCCCATGTGTCTGAGCAAAAATAATCTTGCCCCAGTACAAATATACTGTATAAAGAGCTTTTGAGGTTAAAATAAGTATGTTATGTGCTGTCTGCATTGAATTAGAAAGCATAATCAGGAAGTGCGCTTTAGCATGCTAATTGTTGATAGCTTTACCATCACAGCACTCCCCTCTGGTCTCTGAAAGTTGTGAAAAGTGCTTATAAACTCATCGTGGTGAATAATTACAATGCTCAAAATGCATAAGGTAAGTGAGGAATAACTTTGGCCCACTGCAAAACATTTAAAATGAACTAGTTCTCTTTTTCATGTTTTTTTGACAGTTAAAATTAGGTACAGCGCCTTAAACCCTGACATTTCCAGCACAACTATGTAGACCAATATTTTCTGCCACAAGTCCCCCCAAAGCTTTGTCTTACAGTCTCAAGTCTCATTACCTTAACTCAAGAACTAGCCAAAATCACTACAGCAGTATATTGTCAATTTATACTTTCTTTTTTTAACGATACTAATGTCCCAAACCCTCAAAGATTCTTAAAGATTTAAAATGTACTATAAAAGAATGCATTTTATTCTTACTTTGATAAATGGTAAAATGGTAGACGGTCATATTTTTATATAACACTTTTCCACCTTCAAGACACTCAAAGCACTTTACATCAAGGAACCACTCACCCATTCACACACACATTCATACACCAGTGTACGCAGACACTAGAGGCGAGGTGGGTTAAGTGTGGACACAATGACAGAATTCATCTGTGGGAACTGGAATCACACCGCCAACCTGTGGGTCTGCCCTCTCTACCAATGATGTTTATGTCGAGAGCGGGATTCGAAACACCCACCTTCAAATCAGTGGACTTTTCACTTTTTTTTATCTGAAACTATTCCAAGAACTCCCTGGTAAGTCCTCAAGTGCCCTAAGGCGCCCCCGCACCTCTGGTTAGGAAACACTGATGTAATCCACAAAACATCCAATTGTAAATTATTATCAAACTGTTTTCGTGATTTCCCCAAAAAGTTCTCGGTGTGCTTTTAAAAGTACGAATAAGCCCAATGATTGACAGAAGTCTGAGGCAAGAACTGAGGCAAAGTTCACCAGTACTGCAAAAGAATGTAACATTTATAATTAATGTTTGGGTTGAAAATCATACTTCATACACACCACCAAAGAGTACGAGACAAATCGTGTTAGCAACTGTTGGGTTTCAGATGACATCACAGCATTCTATAGGTCAGTGATATTTAATACAGATGGGGGACAAAGCAAAGTGTGACTACTTTGAGGATTGGAATATAAAATAATAAAAATAAAATAAATTGTAGAGCTATTTCATTTTTTTTCTTTGCTACATAATTCTATGTCCAGAGCTCCGGTCGCCGAGGTCCCTTACAGATTAAGCACCCACCACAGGCCTGGCTCCAGGGTGGGGCCCCAGTGACACCAATCCGGGCGACGTAACTGGCCTTGATATCACACTCGTCATAAGGGATTTTTGAACTGCTCATACTCTGACCTGTCCCCTAGGACTGTTTGTCACGGGTCCACCACATCAAAGTGTTCAAGGAGGGGCTAATTCCATATATCGTACTTCATATATTTGGTATCGTGATGGAAATTTAAGTGCATTCATGTTGTGAAGAAAATATTCTTATCATATGTCTTTGTGTAAAGGCAGAGACCTAGACTACACATTAACATGTGTGAAGGCTCTGTCCCATCCTCCAGAAAAGCTTTTGTCGTCTTATCTGTCTTGACTTTTATGTGAAGCATTTTTGTCAGAAAAAGTCATTTTAAATGTGCTATATTCAATTAAATCCAAGTTTATTTTTGTTGCAGTTGTTTAAATCTGGAACTGTCAGCAACTTTTTAAACTTTTATCATGATATTATCATTAATCTCAATTATTTTGGCCATGATAATCGTGACACCGAGTTTCAGTATTGTCCCATGCCTCCCAGTCTATGTCCAGGGGAGGCCTGGGACCTGTCCTGTCCATATCTGCTGCAAAGAATAAACCTTTTATGTATTTCAAAACTCACCAGACTTCATCAAGACATGTAGTAATTTTTCCACAACAATGTCTTGCGTATATATATAAAAAGTAGTAAAAATAATGAAAAAAAAAACACTGAATGAGCAGGTGTGTCTAAACTTTTGACTGGTAGTGTGTGTTTAAACTGTAATCGAGCCAGGGTTAAAGAACACTGGATAAACATGAGATAACATGAGATATAAACGGATGATAAGCTGAGTGTAGGTCTTTTGTGAAGTCTCACAGCAAACAACGCAGAAGGCACTTGCTCTATTTTGTTTTGGCTGCACTAAAACATTATAAACCATTAGCCAAAGATAATATTTTGTTTATGGAAGTAATGAAGCTCCTTTGAAAAGCATTCAGAGCTGGACATCGTGTCATTATTTCATTACATTTAAGATATTGGCGAGTGCATGTTTGGTTGAAGAATAGGTGGTGACTTTTATGATGGATAAAAAGGGGTTTAAAAAGTTAAGTTGGCGACAGTGGCTTAATTGGTAGAGCGTTTGCCCACTGATCCAAAGGTTGGCAGTTTGAATCCCGCTCTCGACGTAAACATCATTGGTTGAGCGGTCAGATCCACTGACGGTGCGATTTTAGCTCCCACAGATGAATGCTACCGTTGTATCCTCGGGCAGGACACTTAACTTAGCCCACCTCGCTCCCAGTGTCTGTGTACACTAGTGTATGAATGTGTGTGTGAATGGGTGAGTGGCTCCTTGATGTAAAGCGCTTTGAGTAATTTGAAGGTGGAAAAGCGCCATATAAAAATGTGGCCAAAGTTAATGTTTCAGACCAAAGTTTAGTTTGTTTTCATATCTGACCTGCTCTCTAGCGCTCTTCCTCAGAGTGGTCACTTGATGTTGCCTTGACAATTATTATGAAAGAGAGAACCACATTATGCACTGGGGCTGAGCAAATGTCATTGGGACAGAGGACAACAACCAAACACCACTCTGAGGAAGAACGCTGGTGAGGAGTCCAAACTGTCAGGTATAGAAAACTTAAATCTACATGGTGAAGGAGCAGGGGTGGCGCCAGACATTTTTGGTTCGAGGAGCTAAGGGGGGGCTAAGGTTTTCAATGTGTGGGCTCACTTAACATGTTAATATAGAGCCTTTTAACAATGGGCCAAATCTTTGGGGGAGCTATCGGGGTGCACTGAGCATTCTAGGGCAGGCTAGGGACCCTTCAAGTCCATCACATGAAAAAATCTACTTAAGTAAAAGTATTAAAAGTACCGATTTAAAAAGGTACTTAAAGAGTAAAAAGTAAAAGTATTTTGGACAGATTTTGAGATCTAATGAAGCTTCAAATGTGGTGATTTTGATACAGATTTGTGCTGAATTTTGTTCAACAGAAACAATTGAATCGATACTTGTTTTTTTTCTATCTGTTTTAACAGAAACATTGAATCGATACTTGTTTTTTTTCTATCTGTTTTTATTTGTATATTTTTGTTTTGCTCAAATAAGTTAAAGTTACAAATAAACCCTCAGCTTTTTCAGCAGGTCTCAGACAATAAAAAATACTTTTACTTTTCAGTCCTGTTCAAAAATGTAGTGGAGTAGAAAGTACAGATACCTGCTCTCAAATGTAGTGAAGTAAAAAGCATCCACTTTAAAATGTAGTTAAGTACAGATACCTAAAATTTAGAGTACTAAAGTAGAGTACTTCACTACTTTTACTTTGCTCCTTTCCACCTCTGGTCGTGGGACCTTTTGGTTATTTTTTTCAGCGGTATGATCAGATTTGAGCTGTAGAAGGTTGAATTATTAACTAAAATTACACAAACTAATTACTTAGGTGTTGCATTCTACTAATAATCATTTATTATTAGTCTGACTACATCTCCAAAGCTCAAAATGCTCTGTTCCACCTTGTGATGTCATGAAGTGGTAGTTTTCAAGTTAACAGCTACCTTTTACCTTTCATTCAGTAGAGATTGGAAATCCCAGGTCTAAAATCATCTAAATGATTCTAGTGAAGGTGTATGGAGTTTAAAAACACAGTGGAGCACTTCCTGTATTACATATGACATCACAAGGTGGGACAGAGTGTTTTCAGTCTGAGAGAAGAACTCAGCCTAAATATGCAGTGTTTGTGTGTTAAACGTGTGTGAATGTGATAATATTGAAACCAAGGGCTTGGGGGGGGAGTCCCATGTCAATCTCTAATCATTAAGTTGAATTTGTGATGGAGATGTGCTTGAAAACACAGACACATTATAAAAGATACTATACAGATGTAGATAATGTTGTGCTATGGTCCATACTCACCATAGTTGGCCACTGCCTTTCCCCCTTTAGCTTTAATCTCCTCCACCACCTTATCAGCCGCAGCAGAACTCTTCCCACCTCCTTTAATATCTCCCCCGAGGTCATTCACTGTAACGCAGCAAGAACAAAACACAAAGACATGATATTTAAACCCTTGCCGTCAGATTCAAGGCTGAGCTTAAGGTCTTAATTTTGAATTGAATCGTTTTGTTTCATAAAGTAATAACAGTAACCCCTGGGACTTGAAGCCAATCACTGTGATGGAAAGAGAGGTGAGAAGTTACTAGTTAAAGGTGTGGTGTATTGTTCTATTTCATAGGAAAAAAATATATTATTGCTATTCTCATAGTATAATTGCATATTTTTTCCATTTTTTTAAGGTTTTCAATATAAAAACATGACAGAGGCAGTTTGTGTTTTTTGGCTGTTAAAGGTCCTATATTACACAAAATTGACTCTTGTGCGCTTTAAGCCATGTTATAATGCTGTTACCTCATCATGTTTCATTCACACATGTTTGAGTAATCCTGCATTATTAGTCTGTCTACATCTCCAAGTTAACAGCTCCTTTTACCTTTTGTTCAGTAGATTGGCAACTCCAGAGCTGAAAGCATCCAAATGATTCTAGTGAAGGTGTATGGAGTTTAAAAACACAGTGGAGCACTTCCTGTATTACCTCATGACATCACAAGGTGAAACAGAGTGTTTTCAGTTTGAGAGAAGAACTCAGCCTAAATATGCAGGATTTGTGTGTTAAACATGTGTGAAAGAAGCAAAACACTACTCCAGGTAACAATATAACAAAGATCAGAAAACAGCGTAATATGGGCCCTTTAAAATCTGATTAGTTATGCTATGAGGTGAGCATTATGCAGTATTTCAATTCAGTATTCCAGTTGCACCACATGTATAAGTAGTAGTTATTGCTAACTGTGACCCCTATATAGTTCTCTCTGCTGTTAGATTGTGAGCGTAAACCTTGCAATTTTTAGAACTAAGGTGGAAGTAATCAAGGTATGGACACTCAGAAGCTGTGCAGACATTTAATTCCCTTGAAGGCCAATATAAAGTCTCTAGACCCTGTAACAAACATGATAAAAATCAACATAACAAACTAGGCCTCAGGTGTAATAAAACTGTGGATATGACTTGCCAATTATTATCGATTAGAGCCAGTGGTGGAAGAAGTACTCCATTTTGTTACTTAAGTAAAAGTACAGATACCGGAGCAAAAAAATACTCAAGTAAAAGTAAAAGTAAAAGTATAGTAGTGAAAAAATCTACTTCAGTAAAAATATAACATAAAATATATATAATATAATAAGTACAAGTTTAAAATTGTACGTAAAGGTCCTATATTACACAAAATTGACTCTTGTGAGTGTTATGTTTTAATGCTGTTACCTCCTCAAAAACATATCTGCAGTTGTGTTTTGGTTCATTCACACATGTTTGAGTAACACTTTATTATTAGTCAATCTACATCTCCTCAGCTCAAACTGCTCTGTTTCACCTTGTGATGTCATGAAGTGGTAGTTTTCAAGTTAGGAGCTACCTTTTAGCTTTTGTTCAGTAGAGAATGGCACTTCCTGTGTTACTATATGACATCACAAGGTGGAACAGTGTTTTCAGTTTGAGAGAAGAATGTGCAGGGTTTGTGTGTTAAACATGTGTGAATGAAACAAAACACAACTCCAGGTTTGTGATGAGGAAACAAAAATATAGCATAGATCTTTTTAAAGAGTAAAAAGTAAAAGTATTTCATGCAGATTTTGAGATCTAATGAAGCTTCAAATGCAGTGATTTTGATATTGATTTGAGGTGAATTTTGTTCAACAGAAACAACTGAATCAATTGTTGAATCCTAGCCAAGTGTATATATTTGTATATTTTTGTTTGCTCAAATTATGAAAATGTAGGTGAGTAGAAAGTACAGGTAGCCCTGTCACTATAATCACTATATCAAGTTATTGTTCAGTATATAAAGCTGGAACTATATGTTTTTGGTCTCAATATTTATCATGTGTACAATTTCTTAACAATGGGGAAGTTTGTTATTTTAGTTTAGTAATATGATGCGATTTGAGCTGTAGAGGGTTGAATAAGTAATTTGTTATGTATACTTAATTGTTTTGTTATATTATGTTATAATATCAATAACAACAATAACAATAAAATACAAGTTCACTGGGATTATCTTGCATTATTGTTATTGTGTCAGTGGCATAAAGTTCTTTCAATATTATAGTTTATCGCAGTATTTTATCAGTAGCAACATAACGTCCTTCAAAATGTGTTATCATGACAGGCCTAAGCACAAATATCTGATCTCAAATGTAGTGAAGTAAAAAGTATCCACTCTAAAATCTACTTAAGTGCAATTTTTAGTTATCTGTACTTTACTTAAGTACAGTACTTTATTACTTTTACTTCGTTAAGTTCCACTATTGGTGTGGCCATAGGATTTGGTAAAACTAAATGCTTGATTATAAGGTTTTGATGTGTGATATGTTGATGAAGAAAATACAGATGATAAACGATATTACTGAAACTAATTTATCCTAGTAACAAAATTACCCTAAAGCATGATTATACCCAAAAAAGGTATGAGCTGAAATAAGTAAACAGAAGAATGAAACACTTTAGTACTTAGTTTGCATCTAATGATGCAAACTACTGTAAGTACTAAAGAGAGTTATAGAAGTGATTTATTCAAACTTTTACGTCTTAAATCCTATTATAATGATAACTAACTATATAACATAAGCATAGATCTATAATGCAGATTTACCTATAACTGCAGCCCCTCTTTCAGCAAAAGCCAGAGCATACGCTTTTCCAAGTCCTGGAGAAAAAACAAAAACATTAGGATGAACTTTCACACAGTTACAACAATAATAAAACGGGCCATTATTATTGCGTGATCTTTGACCACTAGGCTCAAAGTACAAAGTCTACTAAAGCACTAAACCAACGAAACTGCAGCATGTTCTATTAAACAGTGAACGTAAAATAGTTTCCATAATTTTCCATGTTTGACTTGTATAGCAGTTAGCATCGCTGTCACCCTTGCACTTAGCTAAACTTTCACGAATTTTTACCTCCTCCAGCTCCAGTGACCAGAACAACCCTTCCGGCGAATGAAAGAGCCATCGCTTAATAATTATCTCTGAAGTCCTAAAAAAGAAAAACACAAATGCTATGAATGGTACAAGGCGAGAGAAGAGGTGCACAGAAGAGTCAGCCAAACAGAAGGACCGCGCTCACTTCCGGGTTATGGGCGGGGTTTGTCACTGGCTGGACCAATCAGAGAGCGCTAGCTATCTCTTCACTGTTTTACTTCGGATAATGTAAATAAGAGACAGTTCTCGTCACAGGGTCAGTGCCACTTGCAGTAGTGGAAAGTAACGAAGTAAAAGTTGTAAAGTACTGTACTTAAGCAAAAATTTTAGGTATCTGTACTTTACTTAAGTACATTTTAGAGTGGATACTTTTTAATTTTACTTCACTACATCTGAGAGCAGGTATCTATACTTTCTAATCCACTACATTTTTGAACAGGACTGAAAAGTAAAAGTATTTTTTAGTATTGCTTGAGACCTGCTGAAAAGGCTGAGGGTTTATTTTTAACATGTTAATAATTTGAGAAAACAAAAATATACAAATAAAAACAGCTTGGAAAAAATCTAATCAATTGCTTCTGTTCTGACAAATCTTTATATACTTAAATACTTTTACTTTTCACTCTTTAAGTACATTTTTAAACAGGTACTTTTACTTAAATAGATTTTGTCATGTGATGCTCTTACTTTCACTTGAGTATTTTTTTGCTCCAGTATCTGTACTTTTACTTAAGTAACAAAATTGAGTAGCCTACTTCTTCCACCACTGTTCAGATGACATCACAACATTCCATAGGCCAATAATATTTAATACAGATGGGGCCCGCAAAAATTTATATTGTTCAAATGCAAATTTTTGTTTGTTCTGAAAGACCTTTTAAAATTTCGAAACAAAAACAGTCTAAATTCTGGAATGGAGGCAACTGGAGGCAAAAGTGAAGTGGAGCTATACTTTTGGTGAAGCTCAAATACAATTTTGAGGTTAGAAAATTGTATTTTTCCATCCTTCTTAAGCAGTGGTGGATGAAGTACTCAATTTTGTTACTTAAAGGTGCACTGTGTAAATTCTCTGGTGGGGGGTCCACTACCTGCTTGTATCCATGGCGATGTTATAGCTTGGCCTCATAGACTATATATTAATGGACACAGCTAACCTGCTAGCCGTCACGTTCTAAATAGGAAGTGATCATGGGCGCGCTTCCGACTCCAACAACTCTGGCTCCAATTCACTTTATATTAGAAAACTGTTACCCCTCTCTCTGTAACTGCTGTTGTCAGGCTCGTCATTTTGGTCTTAAAATGTTCGTATTAACCCGCTCTACATGATCCTGGTATTTTTATTTCACTATTGTGTCCGTAAATCAATATATTAACATTAATAACAGACAAATCAGGCTCCTTCTTTCCCCGAGGTCGCTCCCGCTAGCGTTAGCAACAGCTTTGATTGACAATGTTGCTAAGAGCCCACCCCCTGCTAAAGGGGCTTTACCTTCAGCAGATTCGCTCCGGATTGGCTCTTTGGTTGTTATGATACTCGTGGTCAGAATTCCAAATGTGGAACTCCGCTCCAAATTCTCCCCTGTAACTGCTCTAGCCTCAATGAGCTTCATTTGACTGGAGCCGAACTCTATGGGTGACGTCACACTTACTTAGTCCACTTCTTTATACAGTCTATGATTGGCCTACAATGTTCCACAGTTTGGCAATAAAGGTTTCTATCTCTGTGGAGACAGGCACCAGGCCAAGTTACAGGTCATATCTGTGGAGAGGTGCCCCTGCTCAAAGTAAGAATCCATATTTTTTCAAAGTGTTTTTAACAATATAATCATGTGTAACTCAATAAATGCAAGATGGATAAGTTTAATGCCAAACTTTGAAACATTCCAAGCAACGTTTAAACATCTCCATGGAGACGAGCAGGTGGCGGCCCCTCCTCCAGAAAAGTAACATAGTGCAGTTTTAAGTAAAAGTACAGATACAGAGGTAAAAAGTTACTCAAGTAAAAGTATTGCATCTACTCAAGTAAAAGTATTTAAGTATCCATTGAAAAATGTACTTTAAGAGTAAAAAGTATTTCACACAAATGTTGTTAAAAGTAGTGATATTAATTTAAATTTGTTACATTTATTTTGGTCACAGCAACAATACAAATCAATTTCTTAATTTTTCTTATGAATTTTGTGTATTTATTTTTGTTTGCTCAAAGCCAAAGCTTTAACTCGAAAACATTAGTCAGGATGTTACCTGGTTAAATAACCCCTCAAGTCATGAAAAGTACTTTTTACTTTTCAGTCCAGTTGAAAAATGTAGTGAAGTAGAAAGTACAGATACCAGCTCTCAAATGTAGTGAAGTAAAAGTAAAAAGTATCCACTGTTAAATGTACTTAAGTAAAGTACAGATACCCAAGAATTCTACTTAAGTACAGTACTTTACTACTTGTACTTTGTTACATGCCACCACAGTTCTTAACAGAGAATCGGATTAACTAATATGTGTACTCTTTTTGTTATAATGTCTTAAACCATTAGCATTTAGATCTGTTCATCTGAAGAAACTGGTTCACTCAAGGGACAAAACCCTGAGTCACAAACAAAGCATTGTGGTCTACTCCATTCAGTGTAGTGAAGACTGCAGTGAGCGTTATATTGGAGAAACGAAACAGCCACTCCATAACAGAATGCACCAACACCGTCAAGACAGCAGCTCAGGACCCCAGTCTGTTGTGCATCTCCATCTCAAAGACACTAACCACTCCTTTGAAGATAGTGAGGTACAGATCTTAGCCAAAGAAAAGACATGGTTTGAGAGGGGAGTTAAAGAGGGAGTTTTTGTTAGGAAAGACAATCCTTCTTTGAACAGGAATGGGGGCCTTAGACATCATCTATTTATCTATTTATAACTCCATCCCTTAGACCTAAATCTAAACAAAGAAAACAATAGGACTAGCTAGTATGCTAATAGGTGTGAGAGTATCCATTAGAGATCTGAACGATTATGCTAATTATGACTAAGGCACAGTGCAATAGTCCTAGCTAACAAACAGAAACTGTAAGCAAACAGGTGTGTTAGTTTCAGTGTAGTTAGCTCCTCCCTTCAGACAGATGTAAGGCAGTGTCCACCAGTAATCTGACCAGAACTGAAGAAATGGCTTGGATGAGCAGCGAAACATGTTCATTCTTCACAACTTCTGTCCAGTGACAGATTTGAATTTTTCTTTTACTACTATGTAAAGTGAGTAAAGTGAAGCATTATGTCTGCTTCACTTTGCCTCCACTCGCCTCCATCTTGGAACGTTCTGATGACATAGAATTTTAAATATGCCATACTGTGAGTTTTTGGGTCTGGTCACTGATAGAAATGATCCGGTCCAACATTTGTACCTTTAACTTTTGGATATTCCATGGCATGGTTTGGGATCATGACATCATCACATTCTAGAGTCTCAAAACCACCAATAAAATACTAAACAATATATCAGTATACCCATAGTTCCCTTTCTGTGTAAGTCACTCACACAGCACGCGTCTCTTATAGCCTATGCCTACACCGCCACCAGACAAACCCCCCCACCATGCAGTTTTTAATGAGCTGTGTTACCATCATATCTGTAATATAGCTTGGGGCTCGACATGCATGAGTACTGTCCAACTATAAGGCAATGAGAGAGAGAAAGAGAAAAGGAGAGCGAAAGAGAGAGAGGAGGAGGAAGAGGAGGAGGAGGAGGGAGAGCTGGAGAGAGCCATCCGAGTAGCATCACGGCAGACTGCGAGGAAGCTGCGATGTGAGCCACGATGGACCGTGTGGCGCGTTCATTGGAAAAGCCTGTCCCTGGTCTCTCGTTACGCGGCTGCTTTCTTGGATTTACGCACGTTTGTTGCACGAGAGGAGCTACGTAATGTTCAGTATCCATGACGCCAATTGGATTATTAAAACGAAGTGGGGTTTTTTCTAATTGAGACAGCGTGGTGACTCGGATTACTGTTGCATTACCGCAAGTCTGTTTTATTCGTGTTTTTCTCACTATCTTCTAAATTATTGCTGTGTTTTGTACAGAAAAATGTTAATCTCCAAAGGATTTTCGCGACTCAAAAAGGACTGGTGGGATTCTTTTGTTTTGCTTCATTATATTTAAAAATTAAGAGCGTAAACCTGTAGGCAAGCTCCGTTTCTCCGACACTATGAGACATTATTTTGACATAGTCGTTATTCGCTGTGTTCCGCTCTACTGCGCATGCCTAATCGTACAGACGGCAGTGGTCACTTCGCTCCGTCCTGGCCGCGATGTGATTTAGGACCACCAAAAAGTCAGAAGGTAGAAAAAAATAGGAGGGGGTAGTCTTTGACAATGCTCCGGCAACGTGGTGGCGTGACAACCAAAGGATCCGGCTCCTTACCGAATTAAAATTGTGGGATAAACTGAAGAATGTCCGGGGCACCCAATGCAGAAGCTGAAGGAGCAGTCTCCAAAGTTAAAGTGAAAAAAGAGATCAAGACAATCGTGGAGAATTTGGAAAACATCTTGGGGGACCTAAAGGATGTAGCGAAAGAACTCAAAGAGGTACGTGGCCGTGTACTATAGAGCTGCAGCCAGTGTATGCATGCGCGGTCATTTCTATAGGGGGTAATTGAAGATGCTCTTTGGACTGGAGGCTCGTGCTCAACTCTCAAGGGCCCGGGAAAAGGCTGTGACAGCACGTACACACAAGACACTGTATGTATGTGTATGTGTGAATAGATTATATACATATATACACACATATATAC